>JARHVA010007536.1:437500-661288 GCA_037957365.1 Torreya grandis | reverse complement strand
GCTTTAACAGAGCAAAGAAAAGATTGGCAGTAGTAATATCAAATAGAGGAAATAATGGAACTTGGTATTGAAATGTAAATGGTTTTTTATAATAATTAAATGATTTAGAAACTTATTATTTGTATTTTATTCTTTTGGAGTAATCATGGACCATGAAACCCTGCCTACCCCCCTATTACGTTAATAGAACTTAGTGCTAAGAGACTGAGAATTGATGTTTTTCCACTAAGAAATGAATTAGATGATATGTATAGCTTAGTTTTATAGTATTATATGATGAATAAATAATTATAAAATTTTATGGGTCTTTTTAACTTCATACATCAATAATTATGCCTTTTAGAAGGCTCTTGACCCTGATAGTGGTCTAAAAAACCCTAGATCTAGGTTTAGTGCATAGAAAGAGTTTTTAACCATAAAAAAGTTTTGAAATTTTATAATCCACCTATTTTAAGGTTATATAACTAATTAGGTTTTTTTATGTTTACAAGGGTATGTACGGTATGGATTTGAGGGATCGAGTTGGAATATGCTCAAAGAAGAAACCTGGTTGAATAGACCAAAGAAGGAAAGGACATGTGTGTTGAGTGTGAAACTTAAAAAATACTTGATTAAGATGGAAGAGGATAATTGGTGCCCAAAAGTGTCAATAGTTTTCTTTGGATGTATGTACTTTTCTCAAACCAAGGTTTTTTTACCCATTTGGAGGGTTAGTTGAGGAACAAGGTAAACCTATAGATACCAAAATTTTGAAAGGAACCTAACTTGAAACTTTGTGTATAGAATAACCTTGATAAAGGGTACTCAAAAATGTATTTTTTTCTTAGATTATTTATTTTATGGAACATAATAGAGGATTTGTTTTAAAATAAGGCTAGTAGCATATGAAATGAAGGGAATGAATTTTGGGTGAAAAAAAAGGAAATGGATGATGAAGTTTGATATGCTTTGAAATAGTATGCTAGATTCTTTAAATTTTTTTGAATCTTGAATTAAGCAAGTGATTGTTTTTGGTCAACCCAAAACAAGATAGGCCTAGTGTTGTCTAAGGAGGACTTACAAGTTTTCAAGCAAGAATAAGAAGCATTATAGGCTAAAAGGAATAGCTCTGCATCACACATGTTTGTGTAGGTAGATTTTTACAATCAATAAATGGACTATAAACTAGTTATACATTATGTCCTACCTATTATATGCCTTCCTTTCCACTACCAAGATCCCTAAATTTAGTGGATAGTCACCTAAGGGGACACATATAGTATCCCAATTCTACTCAAAGTTATACATAATCAAGTATAGGGACCACATTCATTTCATATGTGACTATATCTATCTAGCCTTAATTGAGGCCATAATTAGAAACCCAATGGCAAGAATTAATCCTTTGGTTAAAATGTTAATTGAATCCATCAATTGCATATAGTTTTACTTGGATTGTACAATCATTAGGATTGAGGGGACCTAATGTACCCCTATTTAGGCTACTAGTTCATGCACCAAACAAATTTAATTGAGTAAGAGGTAGCATACTATATGTGCAATGGTATAGATTACTTATGTAAAATTAAGAAGGAAAGGACTACTACATTCCCTAGCCATAACCATCGATAGGATTATATTTCAGTAATAGGACAATATTAAGACTGCTTCTAGACATAGAAACTATTTCAAACTACAACATGATGAATAAAGATAATGGGATACCCAAGGAAAGGTAGTGGGACATTTGAAATAAAAAATGATAAGTGTGACATATGAACATTTTCCTAGTGTTTATGAATCAATATACATAAAGGCATCATCCTTCATTGAAGTCTTGGCCAGATTAAAAAACCATAACATTAACCCTAGAGGCTAGATTGATGAGAGAATAGATTCCAAGTGATGAATATATGGTAGATGGGAAATTAGGCAATACCCTTTGATAGGAGATTAATATTTTATATCTCCTCAAACACAACCATAATCACAAATAGAGATCTAAAAGTCTGGGGCACAAGGTTGAATAGAGACTTGGAAAAAATAGACCTGATAAGGTGGCATCATATTTAGCCTAGCCTAAAGAACCATGGTCACCAATTGAATTCATTGACATAGTAGCATTAGATCTTGGTGAAATAGTAGAAGATACACTACATATGTTATCCAGTGTTTATCAATAAAATGAGGAAGTTGACCCAAGTAGAAGAATCTCAAACTAAACAAGTAAAGAAGGAAAAGGGGGAAAGAAATGGCTTTGGGTTTAGTCCCAATTACTGTCTTCAAGAGGAAAGGTAAACTAGCATTAATTCCATAAAGAAAGAATAAAAAATACACTGACTATCACTCATCCTTTAAGTGATGTCAATGTTTTTAGTGAAGAGAATGTGTTACAAGGCCCAACCATCCCTTAATGGTTTTTAAATGGAAAATTATAGAAAGTTCCTACTTTGTACCATCCTTGGGAAATAACAAGGTCTATCAATATAACTATGCATGATAAGCTTAAGCTATAGATTGTGGCTTTGAAAAAAGAAGAAGAACAAAGGATGATTAACTCCAAGAGATCCAAGTGACACACAAATAGAAACTCTAGAACCTCCAAAAGTGACTTAATCATTAGTGTGTGTTTGATTTAATCTAGAGACTGTCGATCGGGAAAGAATAATTGAAAATAAGACCATAATTGGTAAGGATGAATTCACCCTCCAAAAAATAGAGCCATTCACAATTTTGACCCCTTGTTGAAGGGAAAAATCTAGGTGAAGATGATATTTGAGCAAAAAATCCTTGATCTAACTCAGGCCCAATCATAATAGTTGCAAACCATGATCAAGGGCCTTTTACAACAAAATAATAATATGAATGAAGATGTTATCTTGTCTATCTATGAAGATAGATTCAAGAAGTTTGAGGAAACCATGATTGGCATGTTAAATTCCTTGAAGTTAGTTAGAACCAAGAAAGGAGAAATGGAGAAGTAAATAACTAAGGCTATAACCCAAGTTGGCCAATGGTAGGATTCAAACTATTAGGTGAAGGACTTGATCAAGGCCTTCTCTAAGAACCTAGTCCTTGGCTTTAGGACTATTATCTTAGCATATTTAAATATGTCCATGGCCATATTGGTAGACAAAATTGAATCCCTAAACAACTAGTCCAAACTAATAGAGGACCTTACTAAGGGATTCAAATAGTAGGAAGGTGGGATGTTACATAATCATGGATGGTTTGATTAAGGAACTCACAACCCTTAGCCCATTGGGTCTTATAATTGATGAAGTGTTCAATCATATGACCTTTTAGTCTATGTAGGAAGTGAGAAACCAAGGCCAAAGATAAAAAATAGATGACAACAAGAGGATCATGGGCTTACTTCTATCATTAGAAGAGAAAATTGGAGATGCTAGGGGCATCAAGCAAATAATAGAGAATCTTGAGAACAATCTCAAGGACCTAAAAGATCATGGAAAAGAGCTCTTCCTGAAGCCTGTCATGGACCTTCACTTCATCAATGAGCAAAAATATAGGATGAACATCCTTCAAAAAAAACAAGGAACTCAAGTTAGGAATATTCCTTTTGTAGAACTTTGTAATATTTTAAAAATAGAATATTATTTTATAAAGGCATGTACAACTTGTAAGCACATTGCCTATAGGTCAATCTATTTGGAAAATTTTAGTGTATTCTAGAAATTTGTAGATATGACAAGTATCCTTACACTTGTATACTTATAAGTGGATATGACTAACCAACATACTTCCTTGAATTCTATAAAATAAGTATTGTCATTTGTAAAAATGGAGAGTGAGTTTTTGAGCCAAAAACTTTTGTAAACTTTGATCAATTAATGCAAGAAAGGAATTTTATAAATATTGCCCATATTCATTTGTGTCATTTTTTATTATGTTTTCTCTCTCACTTGATTATTCTCATTTCTAGATTTGAATGGTTCTTGTTAAATATTAGTGCACATATTTTAATTATAGAGTTGTTAACTTGTGCCAATGCTAGGTTGACTAAAATTTAGGAAGTTCATTTCATTTCCTTTACTCTTCCTACATTTGTGCTAATGATGTTTGTTTACATGGTAAATATTTAAAGTGAACTTAGTTCTTATTTGTAATTTTATCATCCCTTAGATGTTTTCTTGATGTGTAGTAATATTTGATCTCATGATATTTCATATTATACATTGGTTAAGTGCATACTTGGAGGACATTTGAACTTTGTCATGATGTTTCAGATGAAGATCAATAACATCTCTTTTCTACCTTACCCTTCTTTTTACTTATTTTTTTAACCAAATCATTCTAGCTTAATTAACATTATAAATATTCATCTTATATTAGTATTTATATTATATTTGAACATAATTCACTAATATTATCTAAGATTGTTTCAATATTTACAAATATATAGGCCAAGATGGCTCTCAACCACAAAACTTTATAAATATTATGAAATATTCCACTTTATTTGCCTCTATTTCATAAAGGGATAATAATATTATCAAAACCTACAACTCATGCATCAAATTATATAAATTATAAAATGAGAAATATTCTTAAAAAACTATAAACACCTATGATATATATTAAGGCATCAACACTCTCTTGATCAATGGTCTGATTATTCACAACTGCATGTTTGACTCTATATCTTCTTACAATGTGATACCCATGGGTGTCCAAAATGAAATAAGAGTTAATATTACATCATGCTTTTGAAACTTTTATTTCATGGACTCATGTGAGGTTTTAGTTGTTTAAAAAGTCAAGGGGGTTGGTGGTACAGTTGGTAGTTCATCCTAGAATGTATTTGAATATGGATGTGGTAGTTATAGACTACCCACCTAAATGGGGGATGTTGTTGTCATGTAAATGGGATGCTAACATGGGTGGAAGTGTATATATGGACTTATTTTATGCCACCATTCTGTTGGAGGGTAAGATGGTCAAGATTTATAGAGAGCCAAAGATCCTTCATGTAATTAAAGATCCAAAATATGCTCTGAATGAAGTATGTTAAAGGTATAATCACTGAGAGGGGGGATGAATTAGTGAGCCCAAATAATTCAACTTCAGTTCTGATCTTTATGAATACTTAAATAGTTATCACAAGCATTCATGAAGCATAAATATCATTCATATGAATAAGTAAGAGAGACAGTGCAAGATCAATCACATAATACAAGACATACATGGGAAACCCTCTTAGGGAATAAAACCCACTAGAAAATGAAATTAGACTACTATCCTATAATAAAAAGATCCAATTTAGACCAATTACAACTAATTAAGGAACTATAATCCCTATTTAGTGAGACTACAATCCCATAAACACCTATCTACCTAAGCTACAATAACAACTAGACCTTTTAGCAAGTTTTACCTTGAAATGAGGCTACAAACACCTTATATTATAAGCTACCACAATAATACCTATAAAAACTTCCACTTTATAACTGATGTCAACAACACCTAATGACGGATCTCAACTTATCTCTCTTAACCTTTACTCATACTCAATCTCTAAGAGTATTATTGTACCAACAAAATTATGACCTACAAGTAATATAAATAGTCCTCAATATTTTATACTCTTCAAATCATCCTCAAGGCACTCTACCCCTCCTTTTCTCCACAAAACACACACACAAGCCTCTCTCTAATTGATCCTTAGTCTCACTCATATAATATAGAACCCATCATCTTTGGTTCCACTATTTCTAGAGCAATATTGATAATCACTACCTTGGTTTGCCATTAGGAATGCCTTAGACATTAAGGTATCTCTTACATGAATACATGGATCAATATAATCTTAATTATTTGTCCATATCATTTATGGGTCACTCTTAAGGAACTACACCTTTTAATAAGGCCCTTCTATCCCTTATAGGTCTCATGTGTACCCATTGACTCTTTTAGCACTCATTCAAGAAAAAAAAGAACACAAGACCACTTTAAAATACATGTTTCCACTACTTATTCCCCATTAAACATCCTAAAATGATCATAGTAAACATAGCTCACCATTGTGTATGCTCAAACAACTCAAATACTGACTTGGTACACACAGTCACCATGAATGAACACACATTCAACTCTAAGAATTGTTCATACTCAATATAGATTGATCACACCTCTAAAATCCACATAGAGAATATTCATAGAGTATACAACACTCCCTAGTAGCCATTTAATAATGAAACATCGAAACATCCACATAAGCTCAAATATCCTTCTTGGGTCACTCGTAAAACATATAAAAAAACATAGTCAACTTTGGAGCTTAATATCTTTGTCAGTGTAAACTTTTAGATCTTCTAATTTATATTTATATATGTGCCTTGGAGTCCTCTACATATTTTATTTTTACTACATGAGAAAATTCATCTTCTATCAAAATATATGGCCCAAAAACCACACAATTATTTTTCATATAAAAAATTCAAATATTCAAATAGCAATGATCACAGTTAAACCTCAAACACAATGGTTAAATCTTGTGAACTCTCAGCTCAAATCAAATATTCTTCATTTGATATTGATCAATATTTAATGCATAAGCACAAATGATCATATGTTAAACTTTAGTCACATTAACCTAATCTCATGTAATCTTGAAACTTTAACTTAACATGCTCCATCGATCTCTGTGGATCAATTAGTTCTTTAATAATCAACGCTCACCATTTGATCAATTGTATGAACACTCACTCATCATTGGATCATTATATTTCACCTTTTCTTAGTCATCAAACACCATGCACCTATCCTCATCTCACTACATCATGACTCTTTGGAGCAATGTGCATCATATATCTTACTCAAGTTTTAACACTTTTAAAAATGACTATGGGGACCCTTTCAATATGTTTGAGTAGTCATTTTTTCACCTCAATAACTTCTTAACTACTTAATCGTAGGATCTTAAATTTGGACCAGATGATCTCCTCACATAAGAGAATCCAACCATGTGACATACTTCTCCTAAGACCCTCACACATGTGAGATATAATTCCATTAACATGCCTTATCAAAATATTTTTTCATAGAGCCAACCATGTCCAAATCTATCTGAGAGGCCAACTTTGAGCATCCATGACTTTTGATGCACTTTAGTGAATAATCTCAAATTTAGTAAAAATCATCTATGCTGAAAATAGAACAAACCCATATGATCATTTTCTATTTACACCTTCACATGAATAAGATATAACACCATCAAAATGATCACTTGACTCTTTCTAGCCTTATGAAAATTTGGCTAAGTATGGAAATAAATAGTCAAACTACTTGGGAACCCAACTTTGCATATGCATATCTTTTAATGCACTACATTGCATGATATAAAAATGAGTATAAATAAACTAGGCACAAAATCAACAAACCCATATGATCATTTTATCCTAACACCTCCACATGTATGAATGTTAACCTTATCAACATTCTTACTCAGTGCTTTCTGTCCACATTGAAAATTTGGCTAAGTATGGGATCAATGAATTCTAACTAATAAGCCAACTTTGTACCCTCATATCTTTAACCATGCTTCAATATATGACTTGAGATATGGTGCATAACAACAAGGGATTAATTTTATCACAACTATATGACCAAATCCCCTTGACTCATTCATACGTGGTAATGGTGATGTCATCAAACTACCTACTCAAATTTTTTACCATTGAAACCAAAATGTCTAGATGAAAACTATGATAAAAAAATGAATTTTAATTTTTCACATAATCTCTCAAAGTATAGATAACATATTAGGGACCTCTTGCACATACTCCAATCACCATACTCAACCTTGAACCTTTTTAACCATGTCAATATTGAATATCAACCAACCATACATAAAGCACATTAGAAAAAGCACATTTCACACTTTGTCATTAACATTTAGGATATCAAAGCACTTAATCCATTCACCATAGAATCTCCATGACACCACCATGACATCATCATGATAACTCCCTAAAAATATCCCCCTTTGTCATTAATGTCAACACCCATCAATATAGAAATATATAGCTCACCTTCTCTCTCTTAAAAGTACACCTACAATAGGAAAAGTTTCCCCAATAGGAACTTTCTTTGTCTTTGACACAATGACAAATTGGTCACACACTAATCTTGAGAAGGTAAAAAGACTTATCAATAATAGGAAAGGACCATCTTATAAACTTGATATAAATTCCCCCTTACCTTGAGCCTATTCATGCTTGTCTTAACAACCTTGTCTTACTTCATGCCAATACTCTCTTCAATCAAACACCACAACAAATGAAGAAAAAACACATAAAAGGATAGAAATATGATGTAACTCACCAAGAAACATCTACGAGGGACTCCCCCTAACAACTCTAAGAAATTTCACCTTCTGAGAATCTTTAGATCTCCACACACCATGAATAACCACCACACATGATAACTAGCCTTTTCTCTCAAGTTACTTGCTCTTTGGATAAACTAAGCAAAAAGCATTTTTATTCAAACTAGGCTGATCTAGCCTCCTTGTATCCCTACTTAAAACTTGTAGATCCCATAATTTGTAGTAGACACATCTTCGGGACCTAAATATCCATATTTGGAGCATTCTCATATTCCCCCTCAAAAACATAAATTTTCATCACCAAGCTCATTAATCTACATGGAAAAACCCAATCTAACCCTACAAATTATTTATTCACAAACCTCTACAGCAAAAATATAAACTTGTTGCTCCCCCTTAAAAAAATACCTTCTCTAATTGGAAATATAATCTTGAGCACATAAACCTACTTTTCCACTGAAAGGAGTCTCTTAAGAATCATAGATAGAGACACCTTTTATACCAAAATGATCTAAAACAAAAATAAATCCTCATATTCCATATCTTCCTTGCTCATCTGATATTTGTAGTTATTTTTCATCTTCTTATTTGGCTTAGGAGAAATAAATTCCTCTTCAACTAAAACATTCTCCTTTTCTTCTATGATTAAATTGATAATACATGAAGACAACACAGATTCATTACATACCTTTTAATCTAAATAATCTTCCTTTTACTTTGGAACCTCATGATAGGCATAGATAATTGATGTTATTTACATGATACATGCTTAGCAATAGTATGATGTTCACTTAGATTCATACATACCTTAGGATTGGCCTTAGTCAACACCTTGGTCTTCTCCTTGATCTTGATTTCTTCATTCCCAATATGAGTAGCTGATGAAACCTCTTGGTGCTCTTCAACTTCTAAAGAATTATCCACCATATCAAACAGATTACTTGGACATATTGTCTCATCATGACTCACATTTATCACTTTTGGCTTCCATGTGTTAACTTGACTTCTTCCTTGAGCTCTAGGAGACTAATTAAATTTATTCTATATTGTAGGAATTTATTTGTAGAAACTATCAATGTGACCTCTCTATTCATAATTGTAGCACACCATACCTTTTTCAAGAAACATATCTTATCTTATCTTATTTGAACAAAAATTTATAGTGTGTCCTATGTCATGATAGAAAAAATAATCTCCCCTTTTTAAAGAGGACTCACCTTGTCTAATCTTATGTGGACAATTTTTTACAAAATTTCGAACATCAAGATAGTTATAATATTTTATTCTATTCACATGTTACTACTGATGACCTATATTAGATTCCCATGTAAATTTATTTCTAATAGGTATCTTGCAGTCTCTAGCCCTATGACCAAATATATTACATGTATAATATTAACCATTAAATCTTTCATACCTCATGGCATTTGGCTTTTTTATCTAATTTTTCTTTACTTTACTAGCACCCACATTCCTTATGTGATGATTTGTCTTCAAAGTATGAATGTCCTAGTTCACATTAGTCTTCATCTTGTCTTGAGTTATAGTCTTTTGTTCTTATTTATATCCAAGACCAATTCTATCAATAGAATGCTTTTGGCCACTCAAAATATTGTCTAGATCACATGAGCTCTTTTCAAAATTCATAAATGTATTCACCTTAATAGTTATATTTTCCATCTCATATTCCAAAGATTCATTTTTAGAAGCATACGTTGAACATTCATCTTACTTAGCTTTTAGGATTGTAGATAGAATTTCCAATTAACAACTAAGATGCTTGATCATATCTTCATGCTCCTTAGCATTTTCATTCAATATGACATCAGACACACTAAATTGCTCATCATAACCCTTAATCTTATATTTCATCTTCTTATTGATCTTATTCTCAATCTTTAGTTCTTCAAAAGCATTCATAAAAATAATCTCATAGTCCATGTCATCTTTATCATCATTTGAATCACTCCAAATAGACTACTTTTGATGTGAGCAACTTATTTCTCTAGCCATGAATAGGGCTTCATCTTCAATATTACCATCATCTTCATGATTATATTCTGAGTCACTATCTTCACTCTCATCTGATGAGCTACAATATTCTTTGGTGTAAAGACTCTTCTTATTCTTGAAGGACCTCTTCTTGTTGATATACTTTTTTAAACTTTTCTTCTTGTATGTATTATTGTCATCATCTTAGCCTTCACCATGCTCTTAATCATCATTATTATCATGATTATGAGGGCACTTTCAGGAAAAATGTCCTATCTCTCCATAGTTGAAACATTTGAGGGGTAGTTTACCCTTATACTTCCCTGAGCCAATGTTCAACTTCCTAGTAATCAAAGCAATTAGTTCATCATCATCAATATCAGATATATCATCCTCTTTGGATTTCTTACCTTGAAAAATCTTCTTAGGCTTAATCTATATCTTGAATTCTTCTTCCTTATTTGGTGGTATATCATCATTCTTCCTCATATCATAGGCATGAAGGGTGCCATGTAATTGATCCCCCTTCAACTAAGTAAGATCACGACTCTTTTCTATAGTAAATACTTTTAGATCAAACTTGGGGGAAAGAGACATTAATACATTTTGAACAATATTAGTTTCTTTAAGATTATCTCTAAGACCTCTGATGATGTTCATAATCTCATCAACTCTTTGTAAAATGGATACCATGGTATCTTCTTCGTTCATCTTGAGACTTTAAAATTATCTTTTGTGACTCTACAGCTTAGAAAGCTTATGTTTTGAATCCCCTTCAAAAATAGTCTTTAATTTATCCCATATTTCCTTGGCATAATCACAATGAATTACTTTGGTGAACTTAGTTTTTATAAGACCACAAGTGATGACATTCATTACCTTAGAGTTGTTCTTAGATATGTTCTTGTTTAAAACACTATATAGAGGAATAGTAATAACAACATAACCATCCAAAATTGATTTCCATACATCAAATCCTAGGGACATAATGTAGGTCTTCATGAGCACTCCAAAATGCATAATTGGATCCATTGAACATCTATGCCTGCTTAGCAAAGAAACCACTTTGCATATTCTAACTAGCTATTTGTACCTTGGATCTCCTTCAAGATATCAAGCCTTTACCAAAGGACCTCACTTTGATACCAATTCTTAGAGATAAATCATTGGGGGTCAATTAGTCATCCCAAATAATCCAAATTCAATTTTTATCTTTAAAAATACTTAACCAAATACCACAAGCATTTATGAAGAATACATATCATTTATAGTAATAAGTAAGAGAGACAATGCAAGACTAATCACATAACATAAAACATATGTTGAAAACCCTCTTGGGGAATAGAAACCACTAGAACTTATAATTGGACTACTAACCTATAATAAAAAGATCAAATTTAGACTAGTTACAACTAATTAAGGAACTACAATCCCTATTTAGTGAGATAATAATCCCACAAGGTGCTGCCACACCTATCTAGCTGAGTTGAAATAATAACCAGACCTTTTAGTAAGTTTGACCTTGAAAAGAGGAAAAAACCACCTTAGATGATGAGCTACCATAACATCACCTATAAAAACTTCCACCTTTAAACTGATGTCAACAACATTTGATGATGGATCTCAACTTATCTCTCTTTACCTTTGCTCACACTCAATCTACATGAGCACTATTCCACTAATAGAATTATTATATAAAGGTCATAAAAATATTCCTCAATATATTCTAGTATTTAACTCATACTCAAGGCACTCTACCCCTCCTTATCTCCATAAAACACACACACAAGCCTTTCTCTAATCACTCTTTAGTCTCACTCACAAAATCTAGAACCCATCATCTTTGGTTCCACTATTTATACAGTAATATTGATAATAACTAACTTGGTCAACCATTAGGCATGCTTGATCCCTTAAGGCATCTCTCACATAAATACATGACTCAATAAAATATTCATTGGTTAGACATAGCAATATGGGTCACCCTTAAGGAACTAAACCTTTTAATAAGAAACTTGTAGCCCTTATAGATCTCATGTAAACCCATTCACTCCTTTAGCACTCCCTCAAGGAGAAAATAACATATGACCACTTTTAAATACATGTTTCCAATCCTTATGTACCCTTATAAATATTCAAATGATCATAGTCAATATAGCTAACCTCTATGTATGCTCAAATAACTCAAATGTTGACCTAGTACATACAGTCAACATGAACAAACACATAGTCAACTTATTAAGCATTGTTTATACTCAAGATATATTTATCACACTTCTAAAATACACATAGAGCATCTTAATTGAGTCAAAAACACTCCCTAATATCCAATTAACCATGAAACATCAAAACAACATCCACGTAAGCTCAAATATCCTTCATGAGTCACTTGTAAAACATATACAAAAACATATTCAATGTTGAAACTCAATATCTTTGCTTGTGAAAACTTTTATATCTTCTAATACATATTTACATATGTGCTTTGGAGTCTTCTACATATTTTATTTTTACTACATGAATAAATTCATCATTTATCAAAAGATATGGCCTAAAAACTAGACACTATATTTTCCCTTAGCAAATTCAAATATTCAAATGGCAACAGTCACATTTAAACCTTGCACACAATGTTTGAATCTTATGAAGTCTCAAATTAGATCAAATACACTCCATTTGATCTTTATTGATATTTAACACATAGGCACCAATGATCAAATGTTAAACTTTAGTCACATGGACCTCATCTCATGTAGTCTTCAAACTTTGACTCAACATGCTCTGTTAATCTTTGTGGATTAGTCAAGTCTTTAATGATCAATTCTCATTATTAGATCAAATATATGAATCCCCACTCACCTTTGTATCATTATCATATACCTTTGCTTATTCATTAAAAATCATGCACCTATCCTCATTTTTCTACATCCGAACTCTTTGGAGCAATGCACATCATCAATCTTGCTCGAGGTTTAACACTTTCAAAAATGACCAAGTATGGGGACCCTTTCAATATGCCTGATTAACCATTTTTTCACCTCAATAATTTCTTCTACACTTACTTCAGGATCTCAAATTTGGACCAGATGATCTCCTCACATAGGATAATCCAACCATGTGACACACTACTCTTAGAACCTTCACATGTGTGAGATATAATTCATTTAACATGACTTCTCAAAATCTTCTATCATAGGACCAACCATGTCCAAATCTATCTAAGAGGAAATATCTAAAATTTTACATAAATCATCTATGCTAAAAACTAAAAATACCCATATGATCAATTTCTCTTTACACCTTCACATGTGTAAGATATAACACCATTAAAATGCTCACTCAGCTCTTTCCAGCGTTATGTAAATTTGGCTAAGTATGGAAAAACATAGTCAAATTGCCTGGGAGCCCAACTTTGCATATGCATATCTTTTGATGTGCAACATCACATGATCTAAAAATTATTAAAAAAAATTCTAAGAACAAAAATGAACAAACCCATATGATCATTTTATCTTGACACCTCTATGCATGTAAATGATGACCTCATTAACATGTTTACTCAGCTCTTTTTGGCCACATTACAAATTTGTCCAAGTATTGGAAAATAATGAATTCTAATTAAGAATCCAACTTTGCACCCACATATCTTTAACCATTCTTCAATTCCTAACTTAATATCTAGTGCACAATAACTAGGGACTAATGTGATCACAACCATATAACCACCTCCCCTTAACTCATTCATACATGTCAATGGTGACATCATCATATTACCTACTTAAATTTTTTACCACTGAACCCAAAGTGTCTAGACAAAAACTATGATCAAATAGATGAATTTTACTTGTGTACACAAGCTCCCAAATAATATATAACATCTTAGGGACCTCTTACACATGCTCCTATCACCATACTCAACCCTAAACCTTTCTATCCATGTCAATACTAAATATCAACCAACCATACATAAATCACACTAGAACAAGCACATTGCACACTTTGTCATTATCACTTAGGATATCACATCACTTCATCCACTCACTAGAGCATCTCCATAACACCACCATGACATCATCATGACAACTCTCCAACAAAATATTATACATAAATGTTGAATTAGAAAACTTTGTTGGGAATGTTGATACTAGTGAACAACTTGTTGTTCTTGATGTTGAACTTGATAAAGAAAGTACAATTTATAAGATGTGATTTGATGGAGATTTCTCTAATTTTGGAAATGGAGTTAGGGTTGTTTACTATGCCCCTAATGATAATTTTTTTATGTTTTCTTTTCAACTATCCTCTGAGTGCAAAAATAATATTGATAAGTATGAGCAACTCTTACTTGGTCTAAGGATTACCCATGAATATGGAATTAATTTTTTTATTATCAAAGGTGATTCTAAGTTAGTGGTTAAATAGATCCTCAATTCTTATGCCACCAAGAATAAAAGGTTGAAATAATATCAAGATGTTTTTTGGGATTTACTTGAATTATTTGATGCATTCAATCTTTGTTATTACAAGAGAAGTTTCAATGAAGAAGTTGAAAAACTTGTAGGGGTAGGCTCTTAATTTGATATTGCAAATATGAGCCCTCATTTTCATTATCAAGTGGAGGTGCTTGTCAAGCCTTCAATCCCATATAATGTTCATCATTGGTAGGTCTTTGATGATTAATAGATTAGGAGGTTTATAAATTATGAGGTTGAGTTCCATGATAAACTCATATAATTGGAATTCATGGTTTAGGTTTGTAATGGAAAAGAAATATTTTTTGGGACGGATGTTATTTAGTTGAAGACAAACATGCTCCCTATAGGATCGATAAGTTTAGAAGTGTATTTTGATGGAGCTGATAGAATAAAATCAAGATATTCATTTATCTAAAAACTATGTGACTGAGTGTGATTGGGGTTCTTATGAGAATATAAGAAAGGTTTGGTTGGGTACTCACCTGAGTGCACTTGAGAAACAAGATAGCATGTAGTTGTTAAGGAAGTACTAGGATTATCTAGTATGGTCTTATTCTGAGTTGAAAGTGTATAGGGAAGACCTATTCAAGAACCTTATCACATTACAACCTAATAACAAGCCTTTGAGGTAGAAATAAAGACCTATTAACCCCATATTAGACACTAAAATGTATGATGAATTAAATAATCTAAGGGATGGTGGTATCATTCAGCCCATCAGGTACTCATCATGGGTTATAAATTTAGTCCCTATGAGAAAGAATAATGGTGACATCTAGTTGTTTGTGGATTTATAAAATTTTAACAAGGATTCTTTAAAAGATAAATACCCCCTACCCAATATGGACAACCTGCTATAGAGTGTTACTAGATCAAAAATGTTGTCCACATTAGATAACTTCTTACAGTACAACTAGGTTGTGAAGGAATCTGAGAGATCAAAGACTACGTTTATTATGCCTTGGTACATGTATGTATATATGAGGATGCCTTTTTAGTTGATGAAATTTGGTGCAACATTATAGAAAGATATAAATGTCACTTTTGCATAGATAATTAACTAGTTCATATCTATGTATTAGGATGACATTATTATGTAGTCCAAGACTAGAGAAGAACATTTGGAGCATCTAAAAAAAGTGTTGATTAGATGAAAGTTTAGAATTTTAGTTAATCTAAAGAAGTTCTACTTTCAATTATAAAAGGCCACATTGGTAGGACATATAGTGTCTAACTATGGTGTCACGATTGATCCCAAAAGGGTATAAACTATTGACAAAGTTATTATATCGTTGTCTATGAAGGGAATTCAGTCTTTCTTTTGACAAATTAACTTTGTAAAGAGTTTATGCCAATTTTATAGAAATTACTTTTCCTATTAATTCCATGCTAAATAAGGACTAGAAAGTAAAATGGGAGGAAAAGGTTGTACAATAATTCAACAAAATCAAGGGAGCTTTAAAGTTTATTCCTATCTTGGCTAGCCTTGATTACATAAAACCATTCTAGATATTCTCTTTTGCGTCATATAATACTATTGCTATTGTTCTTTTTCAAAATAATGAAGAGGGTCATGAGTAGCCTATAAATTTCTGTATCAAATATATGCAAGGTCCTGAGCTAAATTATACCATTATGAAAAAACAAGCTTTTTCTCTCTTGAAATTTAATTCCATATTCATGGGTAATCCTTAGACCAATTAAGAGTTCCTCATACTTAGCAATATTATTTGTGCACTCAGAGGATGGTTGAAAATAAAACATAAAAAAATTACCATTAGGGGCATAGTAAACAACCCTAATTCTCAAACTTGTCTCCCAAAAATACCTCTTGACTAAGAATGGACTAGCATGGAAGAATCCATATGGGGTTCTCCTAAGATGTGTGCTAAATGAATAGACTACTGACTTGATTGAAGACTTAAATAATGGAGTGTGTGGAGGTTATTTTATGCCTAAATCTAAAAATTATAAAATTTTGATATCTGGTTATTAGTGGCCATCATTGTTTAAAGATGTTGTTTAGAAAATCAAAAAATGTAAAAAAATGTCAGTGCTTTGCTGGGAGGATGAAAGCTTCAGATTTTCTTCCCTTGAAACCTATGATGATTGAATCCCCATTCAAATAATGGGGAATGTATTTTATTATAGAAATTGTTGATTCATAAAGTATTGGGCATAGATGGATACTAATTGTTTCTATGTTAAATTGCTTTCTACATTCAAAGAAGAAATAAGAAACTAAAAGAAATGGTCAAGGCTAGAAGATACCTGATAAAGTCATGCACACCGAAATCAGACGTTGGAAGATTCTCCTCTTTGGCTGTGGAGGAATGACACCTGAGAAGAAAAGAGACTGAAACATGAAAAAACGTTAGTCAAAGATATGGTGGGCTGTCAGGCGAACGCCCGATCCTGGAAGTACGAAGACTTCCTAGAAGGATATCAACCCACTGATAAAAAAGAAAAATATTGGACTAAAGTAGATATAATGAAGGATAAAATTATAGAAATAAAAGACAAAAAATAAAATGCATACCTAATAATGAAGTAAACTGTTTTGTGCAGTCGCTGATGTCGGTCTCTGTAGTGCCAGTGTCGGTCGGAAAGGTGCCGACATCGGTTAAAGTGCTGGCGTCGGTCGGGGTAGTGACCGGCGTCGGTCGGGGCAAGTTCTGGATAGAGTCTGGGTGAGTTGCAGAAGGTCTGGTAGAGTCGAGATAGGGTCTTGGTCAGGATCGGGACAGGGTTTGGACAGGGTCTAGTCAAAGTAAGGTCAAGTTTGGACAGGGTCTGGGGGTTTTGGTTGAGTCTAGACAGAGTTATAGATTTGGATAGTGGGCAGAGATGTAAAGAAGGGACTCAGGGTTCAGGTCTACGATCTGAAGATCTAGGGTGATAGAAATAGAAATAACAAACAAATAATAACTAGAAAGAAAAAAAAACAAATAGACAAAATACTTACCTGTCAGAAGACATGATAAAAGCCATGATTGAAGTTGTCGAAGCATTGCCGTAAGTTGATCGAAGTGAATGCAGATTGGTCAAATGCTGGAGTTGGTTGATCACCAGAGCTGATTTGTTGCAAGAGTCTGTGAATGTCAGAGTTCAGGATCGATTGATTGATTAGCCTTCGGGATTGATCGATGGACGTTGATGAAGCCTAGGGACGGTTTGAGAGACGATTCGATAACCAATCGAGAAACTGATTGGGAACTGAATGATAACTGAAAATGGGTAACGGTAAGGTGACCGACGTCGGTAGGATTGCTGACGTTGGCCGATAAGTGATCGACGTCAGTGACGTCAGCTGGGTAACGACCGTCATCGGCAGATGCATAATGGGGATAGAGTCTAGCTTTAGCTCTGTGCTCATTTTTACATGCTGCCAGGGTCAAGGCTAGTGGGAAAAGTGGTCGATAATGGTTAAATAGGCAAAGAAGAATAAAACAGGGAATGACCAAGGGAGTCGACATGATTTCGGTGTCTACATTTGCCCCTTTTTGTCTTGTTGGTTGTTCTGGATGAACTACAAGACAAAAATAGGAGTGATTGCCCTAGGTGAGGGATAAGGTTAATTTCATCTTGTTGGTTATTCTAGATGAACTGCAAGACAAAAATAGGAGTGATTGCCCTGATTATGGATGAGGTATTCCCCCTCAAAGCAAGAGTCGAGGGAAGGGAACCAGGAATTGGGTGCTGATTTGACAAAGAGTAGATAAAAAGGGGTGAGGGTGAATGCTACAAAAGTTGTGATTGCGTGCATACCACTGCACGAGATGGTTAGATCAAAGTGTCATAGGTCAAGGGCTGAGGAGTGCTAAAATTGAAATAACTAGGCCCCAGCATTTAGTCATCTGCTGATCAGGCTATTCAATCGAAG
Organism: Torreya grandis; assembly: GCA_037957365.1. NCBI lineage: Eukaryota > Viridiplantae > Streptophyta > Pinopsida > Cupressales > Taxaceae > Torreya > Torreya grandis. The sequence continues at coordinate 642,612 of JARHVA010007536.1, read as the reverse complement.
CTGAAGCTCCAAATGGGTCATCGCGTTCTAGGTATCTCGGGCTCAGGAAGTGCTCCTAGAAACACGAAAAAGTCACAAGTAGTGCGGATCAACCGGCTTGCGATCTTATACTTGTGAGGGTCAAAAAGGTCTATGCACAAATCTGCTAACTAGTCATGAGGTAGCATACATGCAAAAAGCAACCAAGGCAACAGTGTCTTGGAAGTGGTCGAGGTCGGAGGAGATAGGCATGATCTCTAATGGTCAGTGGTCGAGGGGAGGAATGGACGAAAGGATGTGGTCGAGCTAACCTCAGAAGACCCCATGTCAACTGAGTGTTTCCTACATAGCCCTGGTCAGAGGGCCTCAGGCCAATGTAGTTCTCCCTAGAAGGGAGGGAGGGTCAAAGGGATAACATGGGTCGTGGTCAAGGGTAAGGTTATGGTGAAAAGAAGGAAAGAAGGTTTGTCCATCAGAGAGACAAACAAATGAGGGTGGTCGAGCTAACCCTAGAAGACAGTCATGTCATCTGAGTGCTACCTACATAGCCCCTGTGGAAGGGCCTCAGACCAATGTAGTTCAGACAAAGGGTCCGAGTAGTAGACAGGTGGTCAAAATGGTTGATAGATTGGTCTTGGTTATGATGAAATGATGAGGAGAAGAGATGTTGTAGCTTTTTCCAAATGGTGTATTCTGCAACATTGGGCGAGAGGTCTTTCATCCCGAGCAATATTCCATATTCGTGATGGATGTATGCTAAAAATGAATGTAGGTCTATTTATGCTTCAGCAAGTATTGGTGTATGGTGAACATAAATTATGGCTGGTCAATAGTTTCCATGTGTATTGGTGTCCATAGAAACTAGGGGGAATAGGCTATGGGAGTGGTCTGAAAAGAGAGTTGAGTCAAGTCGATTGACAAGTGATGAAGGTGAATGTGACCAAAGTGCAGAAGAAGTGAAAAGCATATTGCTCTTTCATTGACAAGGACCAAAAAGATAGCATAGATAGGGGTTATGAGAACCAAGAGCCCCATTCATGCATGACGTCGTTGACCATAGTTATGTTAGAACGGTAATCGAATCACTTTGACATTAAAGTGAGCTCGAAGTCCCTTGAGCAGGTGATAGGAGGAGGAAAAAGGGTAACCCATTTTAAGAGTAGAGATAACTTTTCCCCTTTTTATAGGAGACCCTGAGACAACTATAAGTCAAGTCCATGACTCGTGTTTTTTTTTTTTTTTTTTTGAGGTGCAGACTGATAAATGCGGGAAGCCTGCATAGAGATGTCATTTGCTTGGTGGTCAGTTGTGAAGCTGATCGATGCAGGAAGCTTCTAAAATAATGCTATTTATTTCCAGATTAGTCATAGCCATCCTTTGAGGGAGTGGTCTAGATTTTTGTTTAATATAAGGGCTTTTGAATAGTTGTCCTTCGAGGGAGCAGTCTATTAATTACAGCAATGATAGTACAGCTGTCCTTCGAGGGAGCAGTCTGCCTTTTGATTTTGATATTGATATAGTGACCATGGATATTGTGACATCTTGGTTTGTTTTTATAGAAATGTGAGTCATGGACAAGATTATAGAAGGTCAAGGGCTCCCTTTTATTAGGACAAAGTATCCATACATCATAAAAGGGGTATAGGAATTGTTAAGAGGAATAGGATTGAAAAGAATTAGGACTAAGAGGATGGGGATTGCTCAAGGGACGAGCTCAAGTTAAGTGTCAAGTGGACAAGTACTCGACTAACAGTAAAACGGTCGCAGATGCAACGCATTAAGAGGCTCAAGTTCTGGTTGTCCATTAAGAGAAGACAGATGATAAGTCCCTGATCCATACTTGTGCGTGATAATAAAAGGTCTGAGCCAATTAGGAGCAAAATTTCCACATTTACTTCACTCCATATTGGTCACGTGTTGATTCTCTTTGAGGATGAGGTCTCCGATGTTGAAATCTCATTCTCGCAGATTTTTGTCATAAGCACGCTTGATGCGATGTTGATAGACATGAAGATGATTAAGGGTAGAAAGACAACGTTCGTCAAGTAACTCAAGTTAAGCTAAGCGATCTTGATGAAAGTCATCGTTGGAAAGGATATCATGTAGAGAAATGCAGAGAGACGAGATCTGTACTTTGAGAGGTAGGATAGCCTCTGTTCCATACATGAGAGAAAAAGGGGTAACACCCGTAGAGGTTCGGATGCTAGTGCGGTAAGCCCACAAAGCGAAGGGAATGTGAATGTGCCAATCCCTGCCTGTGTCACTGACTACTTTCATGAGAATTTTGGTGAGAATTTTGTTGGAAGCCTTGGCCTGCCCATTTGCTTGTGGGTAGTAAGGTGAAGAGAAACTGAGTTTGATGTCGAATGAGTCGCAAAGCTTCTGGACAGTCTTGTTTTTGAAGGACTTGCCGTTATCGGTAATGATTTTATGAGGGACATCGAAACGACAGATGATGTGGGTGGTGATGAAGTCGATGATCTTATCAGCTTTTATGGAGATGAGAGGAATGGCTTCCACCCACTTGGTGAAATATTCAGTGGCTATGATGATGGATTGATGACAAAGAGATGAATGAGGGTTAATCTCACTGATGAGATCTAAACCCCACTGAGAAAAAGGCCAAAAATCTTGAGTGATTTGTAAGGCGTGACTAGGAAGATGAAGCAAGTTAGAGTGCTGCTGACACTTGATGCAACGCTGAACATAGTTGCTACAGTCTTGATGAAGGGTAGGCCAATAATAGCCCAGACGAAGGATGCGCTTGGCAACCAAATTCCCACTGAAATGTCTGCCACAAATCCCATCATGGACTTGCTGAATGGCTTGAGATGCTTCAGTGGAGGTGAGACAGCGAAGAAGGAGGCCATCAAAGCCTCGCTTATAGAGAAGACCCCCTAGCATGGTATAATGAGCGGTACGCTTGATAAAAGCTCATCGTGCATTACTAGAGAGGTTGGGAGGAATGACAGAGAAAGATAAGAAGTCTACAAGTTGCTTATACCAAGCATCTCGTGGGCTAGGGTCTATAGTGTTGACATGATGAATGTGAGAAGAGATATATGAAGGCAATGACACACGACACACCGTGACAAAAAGTCTGGATGCAGATGAGGAAGATGGGATATGCGAAGCGAGAGAAGCCATGGTGTCAGCAAACTTATTCATGGATCGAGGAACAGTCTGCAGGAGGAAATGGTTGAAAGATGCAAGGAGAATGTCAGCATGGTTTTTGTACCTTTGCAAAATTTCATTTTTATAGAGGTATGAACCGTTGACCTGATTAACGATGAGCTGCGAGTCGCCGAAGATGTTGATGGACTTGATGTTGAGAGAGAGGGCGGTCTGAAGTCCCAAAATTAAGGCCTTGTATTTGGCCATATTATTGGTACAATCAAAGTCAAGTTTAAAAGATAGAGGCATGGGCTCCCCTTCGAGTGGGATGAGAATGACCCCAGCACCCCCACCTAGTTGACATTTGGAGTCGTCAAAGAACATAGTCATCTGATAGATGGTGTCGTCAGAGGAAAGCGCAGTGATAGATTCATCAGGAAACTCACACTGCAAAGGTTGATTGCTAGGAAGAGGGGCATCTACTAGTTGATCAGTGATGGTTTGCCCCTTGATAGATTTCTACTGGATGAATTCGAGGTCAAACTCAGCAAGCAGCATGAGCCACCGAGCCATACATTGATTCTGATATGGCTTGGAGTGCATATACTTGAGAGGGTCAGTGTGGGTGATGACAAAGGTTTTGTGATTAAGAAGATAGTGGCAAAGCTTGGTAGCAGCAAAGACTAATGCCAAACAGAGTTTCTCGATATAGGTATATCGAGTTTCATAGTCGACCAGTGTTCGGTTGATATAATAGACCGCTTGCTCACGGTGATGCTCATCTCGGTGCGCAATCATGGCACCTAACGAATGATGAGTGGCTGAGATATAAAGGTAGAAAGGTTGGTCATCTTTAGGTGGAATGAGGACTGGTGGAGAGACCAGATAGCATTTTAGGGCTTCAAAAGCCTCTTGACAGTCCTTATCCCATGTAAAAGAGACATCCTTCTTAAGGAGATGATGAAAAGGTTGGCAGCGGTCAGAAAGCTGCGAGATGAAACGACGAATGGACTGGAGCTTGCCTTGCAAATTGCGAAGCTGCTTAAGATTAGTCGGGGGTGGCATTTTGAGGATAGCGAGAATCTTGGTAGGATCTATCTCGATGCCACGGAAGGAAATGATGAAGCTGAGAAGCTTGCCAGAGAGGACCCCAAAAACACATTTCTTTGGGTTAAGATGAACATTGTACTGAAGAAGATGAGAAAAGATGATTTTGAGAATGGTCAGATGGTCACGGCGAAGCTTGGACTTGCCGAGTAGGTCATCCACATAGTCCTCCATGATTTTGTGAAGGAGATCGTGGAAAATGTAGGTCATGGCACGCTGATAAGTGGCACCTACATTTTTCAAGCCGAAAGGCATGACTCAATAGCAAAAAGTCCCCCATGGGGTAATGAAAGTGGTCTTGTGCTGATCTTTTAGAGCAATCAGGATTTGATTATATCCTAAAAACCCGTCCATAAGAGATAGCATCTCATGGCTGGCTGTAAGATCAACAAGCTAGTCAATGTTAGGAAGAGGAAAGTCGTCTTTAGGATAGGCTAGGTTAAGGTCACGATAGTCTGTGCAGATCTGAATCCCCCCAATTGCCTTGGTGACTGGGATGATGTTAGAGACCCACTGTGGACAATCGATGGGCTGGATGAAGGAGACAGAAAGGAGACGCTGAAGCTCCTCTTTGACAAGGAGGGCAATGCGAGGATGCATCTTTTGAAGCTTTTTCCTGACAGGCTTAGCCTCTGGTTTGGTGACAATGTTATGGGTAATGATGGTGGGGTTGATGCTAGGCATATCACTGTAAGTCCAGGCAAAGGCCTTGCTATGGTCGGAGAGGAACTGGGTATAGTCAAGCTGCTCTAGAGCGTCTAAAGATTGGCCAATCTTTAAGACATAAGGAACATCAGAAGAAGGAAGGTTGATGTCAATGGTTGATTCATTTAACATAACCTGGGTCTCAGAAGGGAGGGAGTGCTGGATGAAAGAATCGTCAGCGCCCATGTAAGAAAGAATGGCATCATCGTCAACGTAGTGGACAATGTGAATGGTTGCCGACTCATCTTCGATCATGCTAGGAAAAATGAGAGGGAGAGACTTGGACACCCCATTGAGCTGATAAGTCAAGGGGTCCAGGCAGATGGTGTTTATGCAAAAAAAAAACTAGGAGGAATGGAAATCACCGACTTCATAGGTGAAGGGGGCAGAATAGGCGAGTGTGGAGGAGATTGGTTAATGATTGGTTCAGGACAAGGGTATTGAGGGTCTTGAGTGGGATCATGATATCCCAGACCATACCATTTCTTGGCATCATCATCGTTGGGCGGTTGGATAGGCTGATGGGAGCCCTGCTCATAGCATCTAAAACCAAAACCCTTCCATGCACACCTGTAAAGGTAAGTGTGTGCAAAGGTGGGGTTGCCAAGAAACGAGAAGTCTGATGTGAAAGGTTGAGGTGAAGAAAGAGGATTACCATCAGTAGGAGCTTGATTAAGCCCCCCATAGATGAGGTTAGTGCGGAGGTGAGGGGGACCATAAGGTATGATCATCCCGATCTAATGGTCGTAGCTGGGGCTGTGATGAAGGCATCCATACTCTTGTGGAGTTTGGAACATGTCTAAAGCCAGCAAGTGATACTCTCCCAATGAAAGTCTTTGGAAGACATCTTCCATGGGGTCTGTGGTCGTCACATGAAGGGGAGGTGTAAGGGCGACTACCTGTTGTGAACTAGTCGAAGCTTCTGCAGATGGAGGCGGTGCCGGGGTTGACGGCTTGATAGGAATGAGGACATCATTTGGACGGTAGGTGGTGTTGTAAGTTTTGAAGGGCAAAGGGTTAGTGGGAATAGTGTGGACTTGTCCGTCATGCTCAAATTTCACACAATGGTGTAGGGTGGAGGGGACACAGGCCATGGCGCGGATCCAGGGTCAGCCCGGCAAGATGTTGTATTGAAACTCTCCTTTGATGATGTAGAAGAGCTCCGAGACTGTGCGTGGACCAACGCGAATATGAAAGATGACTGTGCCAATGGTCGTGGTAGTAGTGTCATTAAAAGAGTGCAAGATTGCGTCAGTTTTGGAGATGCAATTCTTGGGAAGAGCTAACTGATCAAAGGCATGGGTGGAGATGATGTTGATGCTAGTGCCTCTGTCGATCATAACGCGTTTAATGCGTGTTCGATCGATATAGGTAGTGATGAAGAGGGCAGCGTCCTGATCTTCCGTGTTGGATGTGGGAATCTCAGAATTGCTAAATGTGATGGAGGCAACAGGGGCTAAGGAGTGGACAAGGGCAGTAAGTGGCTGGGGGTCCTCGGGTTGGACCTCCGCTACCTGCAGGGCTTGAATGAGGGCCTGACGATGCTGGGGTGAGGTTTGGATGAGATCATAGAGGGACATCTTCACAGGCATCTGGTGAAGCTGTTTCAACATGGAGTCATGGATTGGTCCAGAAGAAGAAGAAGAAGAGGAGGGTTGAGGTGCGCCAAGGATAGAAATCTTAGGCTTAGGTGGTTGAGGTGGATTGACAAAAGGGTAGGTCCAAGGAATGGTGGCTTTTTCTTTTGCCTTGTCCTTTTGTGACCTAGTGGTGATGTGGATGGCATTGATTTCAAAGATGGGAGGCGAAGGTGAAGAAGGGGTTGTAACCGTTTGATGAGATGTGGATGGGTTTGAAGAGGTTGAAGGGTTATGAGAAGAAGTCAGGGGTCGGTCGAAAGTGTCCTCAAAGAGAAGAGTGTCTTTCTCCAGATAATGGCAAATGACAGCCTTGAGGGAACAGCAAGTCTCGGTATCATGTCTTGGTGTACGATGATATAAAAAAATCTTCATGTCATCGAACCAGGAGGGTTTAGACCCGAGAGGTTGGAAGGGATTGATGGGTGGAAGAGTTATGCTAGAAGTTTTCAAAAGTCATTGTAAGATTAAAGAGTATGAGCCCACTAAAGGGTCTGTGCTCATTGATGTATGCGATGTCGGTGACTTTTACTTGGGCGAAGTTGGAGGGGGTTTTCGTACCACCTTCTGGGTTGATGGTACGATGACAGGCAGAGACAATACATTCTTCATGAGAGATACCACCCTTTTGGGAGAGGGTAGGCTTGCGGTAGGTAAAGGAAGCAAAGGAGGCAACCGGTTTTGATTAGAGGTTGAAGTGGGAAGGACTCTGGTTAGGGTTGAAGGATGCGGGCCCAAAATGGAGGGCAATGGTGACGGAAGAAGAGGCATTCACCTCTGTGGTTTGGCAGTCTTTTGTGATTTGGGTTGAAGACTAGTATTGGTTGAAGTCTGGTTTAAGTCCACCTTCACTTGTGGATGAGTGAGGTTGGAGACGGGGCGAACGCCAAGTGACTTGATAGGTTTAGGCGGAGTAGATGAGGGTTTTGGTTTTGATGAGGTTGATGAAGATGTAGACGGTCTAGAGGTGGAAATCTGATTTTTGTTGATAGTCTTGGGAGGTTCTGCCATGGGAGGATTAGCAACATGAGATGAGAGGGCATGGGCATGTTGAAGAGCTGTGAGACGGTCCCACAATCCCTGATGTTCCACTTTTCTAGAAGGGAGAAGTTTGAGTCTCTCCACTAGTCGGGAAAATGCCTGAGAAGATGCGGGATGAGGTTTGGGTTCTTGAGAAGACGTCGACGGTTGTGGGACGGAAGGTAAGACGGGTGTAGTAGTCTTGGGCCCAAAGCATGGTGAAGTCGTGACAGGTTCATCTTTGGTTGGAGATGAAGGAGAGATAGGTTCTTCTCTGGGTGGAGAAGAAATTGGAGAATGAAGCTCCTCAAGCGGGTAAAGGGTAGGAATGATAGTGCCCTCCACTTGTGGTCGAGGAGTAGGAAAGGTTGGGTCCTCCATGGGCAGCAAGAAGGAAGATGGTGAAACTGGCAGTGCTGGTAAGGTCGAGGCGTCCTCCAAAATGAGAGAAGTTGACGGAGAACTAACCGGAGAAAGAGGTTCATCCACATGTGATGGACTGATGGATGAACTCACCTCTTGAGGTTGGTTAGAAATGAAGGGCGAGACTGTATTGACTGTTCGAATATTATGTTCATGAGAGTTGTCAATCAAGGTCTGGACGTTGTTTTGGGTTGGTGGATGATTAGGGAATGGTTGTTTGAAGATATCGATACCCTGATTAGGAGGGGCATTGGGATTGTCGAGAATGAGGTCACCCTTTTCCAACATGTCTTGGATTATGTTTTTAAGGGTTTTACAGTTGCCCGTGTCATGACCTTTAACACGGTGGTAGTGGCAGAAGTCATTTTCCCTATACCACGCAGGGATGGTGCGTGAGGGATCAAATTGTGGTGGTGGTCAGATCTGAGGGAGATTGAGGGCCCCTTGTTTGATGAGTTTTTCCAGCACAGACGCGTATGATTCTCCAAGTGGAGTAAACTGTCACTGTATGTATCTCTACTGAAATTGGTGAGTGGCACTCATAGATGTGGATGGTTCAGGTTGATTAGTTGAAGGCGAAGAGGAAGAAGATCTAACAACCACAACATTTGCTGAAGCTTTAGATTTAGGATTGGATGAGGAAGGCTTAGAAGAGGGGTCATTGGTTTTGGAGTTAGGATTCTTGCTCTGCAACTTGACTTTATTCTCCTCGACAGCACGTAACTCAAGTTTATGAGCCATCATGAAGGCTTCGTCAAAAGTGCGGAAGGTCTGAACCCTCAAGGTAGAATAAATATGTCTAGCGTAGGCTTGAGAGAAAATTTCAATAAGCTCAGGCTGGGGTAAGGAGAATGAGAGTTGATTGATAAGACCCCTCCACCGAGTGACGAAATTAGCAATGGATTCATCCTCGAACTGACGGATAGAATAGAGGTCTGTGATGGAGAGATTCTTGGTGATATTGATGGAGAAATGATCAAGGAAGAGCTGGGCCAACTGAGTGAACGTGAAGATGGAATGGCTGGTAAGGGAGCTGTACCAGTCAAGTGCAGCACCTGAGAGAGACATTGGAAATGTGCATAAGAGCAACGCATCGTCATGGGCGATAAGGTAACAGGCATGTTTGAATGCCCGTAAGTGTTGTTGTGGGTCTTCCTTGCTTTGGAAATGAGAAAACTTAGGAAGTTCCCACTGGCTGGGATATGGTCTGATGGGGACAGAAGGATGGATGGGCTCGTTGCAAATTTATTCATACGATAAAGTGTTGCGTGAGCCAAAAATGGAGGTCTCTAGGTTGGACATTTTATCCATCAGCATCTTGATAATATCTACTAACGGATTGGCGGGTGGAGCACTTCCTAGCTTGTAAGGCGCTTGAAAGAGGCTGGAAGAGGTATACGACGTAGTCGGTTGTACCAGTAAGGGTGCAACATACGGATGACTAGTCGTAGGGACAGAAGAGGTGACTAAGGATGGTTGGATAGAAGGCATGGCTAGGTTTGATGTTGTCATGGGAGGTTGGTTAGAGGTAACATGGGCCAATGGATAGGTAGCCACCCTAGTGTTGATAGGAGCAAGGGTAGGCGGAATAGAGACGACCAGATTTTGAAAGGGGGTAGAAAGTGGTTGAGTGGGCTGAGATTGATAGGGGGCCGAAACCCCGGTGAAAGTGGGCCCAGCGATGGAAGGAGAGGCTACACTTGGATGGTTGGTAAAAGGTTGGTCATTGGTTGAGGCAACAGCTTGGGTGTCTAAGGGTTGGACTACGGATGCCGTTGATACGGCTGCAGTCTCGAGAAAAGAGGTCGGCATTCCATAAATTGGATTGCCCAAGGGGTCTCGCATTCGGCTATTCGCGAGATAGTGTTGCAAGGCTTTTACATTGAGGTCCAAGAATCATGCAAAATCTTGGTCCCCTTCTGGGATAATAGGCGTTTGGGTCAGTGATGGTCTGGTAGGAGTTCTTTTAGTTTCTGAGTTGAACTCCGTTATAGGGCTGGTTATAGGTGGGGTAGACAGAAGAGGATGATGCCTCACGTGATCGACTAGAGCCTTGGCTTGGCTACGAGTCAGAACCATTCAAGGCAAGGAAGAACATCCTCACAAGCTCAAACAAGTAGATAAGAACTAAAAAAAGATGAAGACACAAGCAGATCCTAAAACCCTAGAAGTAAATTATTAGGATTATAGTGGCTTATGCCTTAGAATGTGTGTAGAAGAAGATTGGCTTTGTGAGTCAGGTCCTAGAAGAAGTAGTCTATGGATGGTTTTGGTTTTTTTTATGGTGCTCAAGAAGTCTGTGTTAGCTTCCGTACAGGCCTGGTGCTAAGGAGCAAGCTCCCCTCACTTCACGATTCCAGTGGTTAGCTAGTTTCGCTTAGCCAAAATATACTTCCACTATAGTTTAGACTCTGCTAGAGAACAGAATTGGCTTTCCCCTTGGTGATGAAATCCAAGTAAGATCACCAGGACGGGTAAGGTATCCGTTGGGGGATGAAATCCCAGTCAGGCCTTGTCTCAGGTAACTTAAAATGTTTGCTTTGTGCAAGTGGTTTGGTTGTGTAACATCAAGTGATCTAGATTAATTCAATATGCGGTTTAATTACTATGTGTGGTCTAAGAGATGCAGGCAAACAAAAATGAATGCAAAGTGTTTTAATGCCCAAGTTGAAATGTTTGTTCGTATGAAGACGAATGGAGAAAGAGTCGAAGAATATGAGTTTTAACTAGTCTAGAAGTGCAAGAAAGAAAAGAAAAGTTCTTTTTAGTCCTGCTTATGATGTCGTTTTAAGAAGAGACAAAAGGAGGCGAAAAGGAAGAAACCTAATGCACCTATATGAATGAAAGAAAGAAAGAAAGAACCCAAGGAAGGTCCTAGGGTCCCACCGGGCGTGCCAGAATGTTTCTATGCTAAATTTCTTTCTACATTCAAAGAAGAAATAAGAAACTAAAAGAAATGGTCAAGGCTAGAAGATACCTGATAAAGTTGTGCACACCGAAATCAGACGTTGGAAGATTCTCCTCTTTGGCTGTGGAGGAATGACACCTGAGAAGAAAAGAGACTGAAACATGGAAAAATGTTAGTCAAAGATATGGTGGGCTGTTAGGTGAACGCCCGATCCCGGAAGTATGAAGACTTCCTAGAAGGATATCAACCCACTGATAAAAAAGTAGAATATTAGACTAAAGTAGATATAATGAAGGATAAAATGACAGAAATAAAAGACAAAAAATAAAATGCGTACCTGATAATGAAGTAAACTATTATGTGCAGTCGCTGATGTCGGTCTCTGTAGTGCCGGTGTCAGTCAGAAAGGTGCCGACGTTGGTTAAAGTGCCAGCGTTGGTCGGGGCAAGTTCTGGATAGAGTCTGGGTGAGTTGCAGAAGGTCTGGTAGAGTCGGGATAGGGTCTTAGTCAGGATCGGGACAGGGTTTGGACAGGGTCTAGTCAAAGTAAGGTCAAGTTTGGACAGGGTCTGGGGGTTTTGGTCAAGTCTGGACAGAGTTATAGATTTGGATAGTGGGCAGAGATGTAAAGAAGGGACTAAGGATTCAGGTCTACGATTTAAAGATTCGGGGTGATAGAAATAGAAATAAAAAACAAATAATAACTAGAAAGAAATAAAAACAAACAGATGAAATACTTACCTGTCAAAAGACATGATAAAAGCCATGATTGAAGTCATCGAAGCGTTGCTGTAAGTTGATCAAAGTGAATGCAGATTGGTCGAATGCTGGAGTTGGTTGATCGCTAGAGCTGATTGGTTACAAGAGTCTATGAATGTCAGAGTTCAGGATCGATTGATTGATTAGCCTTCGGGATTAATCGGCGGACGCTGATGAAGCCCAGGGACGGTTCGAGAGACAGTTTGATAACTGATCGAGAAATCGATTGGGAACCGAATGATAACTGAAAATGGGTAACGGTAAGGTGACCGATGTCGGTAGGATTTCCGACGTCGGCCGATAAGTGACCGATGTCGGTGACGTCGGCCGGGTAACGACCATCGTCGGCAGATGCATAATGGGGATAGAGTCTAGCTTTAGCTCTGTGCTCATTTTTACATGCTGCCAGGGTCAAGGCTAGTGGGAAAAGTGGTCGATAAGGGTTAAATAGGTGAAGAAGAATAAAACGGGGAATGACCAGGGGAGTCGACACGATTTCGGTGTCTACACTAATTACAACTGACTACTTCACAAAGTGGGTTGAGGCAGTCCTTACAAAGAAAGCAACACACCAAGGAATAATGGATTTTTTGTTGAATCAAATTATTTGTATATTTGGTGTGTCTATTAGAGTTATTTATAAAAATGTTATGAGCTTCAAATCCAAACCTTTAGTAGCATTTTACAAAGAATATGGGATTGAATTGGCATATGGTTGCAACTATAATTTTGAAAGGAATGGGAAAGTTGAATCAACTAACAAGAACTTGCTCAAGATCATTAGGTGAACATTGGAAGCAAATAAGAAGTGGGGTGAAAAAATAAGGTTTACTTTGTGGGCTAACAAGATCACACCTAAGAGATCTATAGACAAAATCCCTTTTGAGATTGTTTATGGATCTCAAGTAGTTTTGCCTATGAATCTATATTTGCCAACTTATCAGCTCATGCAAAAACTAGAGGATGATAAGCAAATCAATCATTATGAAAGTAGCATGAAACAATTTATTGATCTTAATTAAATTAAAATACAATCTCATGAAATACACATAAGGTTCAAATAAAAATTGAAGAAGATATTTGATAGGAAGGTCACTCCAAGAACCTTCCATGTAGGTGATCTAGTTCTACATTGGGATAGAAGACATGAAGAGAAAGGCAAGCATGGAAAATTTGATGCCTTTTAGATGGGTCCCTATTCTATTGACTATCATATTGGGGAGCATACTTTATTTTTGAGAGTCCAAGATGGTGAAATATTGGAGCTACTAATTAATAGTAGACATTTGAAGCACTTCTTAGATTGAGTTCATCTACATCTATGTACATAATTGTATAGTGTTTTATCTTTTTTTGTTTCATTAATTTTTCACCCCTCTAATTTGGGACTTGTTTGTATAGTTTCCTTTTATGTTTCTTTCATGTGTTTATTTTTATATCCTCCTCATCTATTTTTGTTAAGTCTACTATGTTTTGTTGAGTCTTCATGGGTGTTTGCTAAAAATTTTAAATATTGACTCCATGACCTAATGGATGGACACATGGTCTTACATTCTAGGGTTATTTTCATACCCATAGGGGGTATGCATCCCTGAGCAAGAGTCAATGTTAGTTCCCAAAATTGCATTAAAATAATTGAGCCCTTGTCAAGTGAAAATGACTAAGTCTAGACTGAGTTGAATATAGATGTCTAAGTCATTAACCCATTTTCTATTTTAAAATGTTCACTCTACAGTCATGTTCTATGCTAAATTGGCTAATTGTAAATTGGTCTTTACTTGACATATGTTTAAAAACCTTAGACTTTTTTAGACTTTTTATAGTGGATAAAATGTTTGATAGAAATAGGCATTTAGGATTTTTGTCATGGATAAAAATTCTAAAGAATTATTTTCATCAGACATTTTGTTCATTAGAAAAAGTTTGAAGAAATTAAATATCTTAGCCAAAGTGTTCATAATAAGCCCAAAGGATTATTTCTGTCAGACATTTTGTCCATGGAAAAAAATTTGAAGGGTAATTTTCCTTCGAGCATTTTACCTATGGCAAAAATCTGGACAAAAGACTTTTCATTTCGACAAAATGATGAATTCTAATTCTTTCAGCAAAATGTTAAGTCCAATTTCTTCGAGGAGATTGTTTTAGACAAAATGTTTGAAATAATTGTCCCAACAAAGATAAAAATGTTGAAGACTCAATTTATTAAGAAAAAGTGTAAGACTACATTTCTTTGAAAAAAGTGTAAGACTACATTTATTTGACAAAAGTGTAAAGTCCATTTTCTTTAGGGAAATTGTTTGGTACAAAATGTATGAAACAATTGTCCCAATGAAATATTCACACAAAGGAAATTCTTAAAGAGCTCATATGTTTTGGAGAAATTTTTTCAAATAAAAAGTCTAAAAAAAATTATCCCAACAAAATAATTGAAAGGATTGCTACAGAGTATGAATGCTGAGGACTAATTATTGTGGAAGAATTACCTAAAATAAAAAAAAGTTTAAATGAAAAAAGGAATGTCACAAATAAAATGTCTAAAATAATTATTTTGATGACTAGATCACTATGGACCAAAGGACTGAAACAAAATTATTGAATAGCAAGTTACTATAAGATAGAAATGGTGAAGTCAAAAGGCCCAATGACTAAAATCTCTAAATAAATTTTCTTGAATTACATAAGTGTTGAGCTCATGGAGCATGATTAAAATTCGAGTAGGTTCTCATCAATCGATGGTACATGATAAATCATATAGATCTTGATCAAAGGTGTGTAGAAGGTCAATGATTTAAATAAATCCCTAGGATAAGCAATATTATGACAAGTGTCACCATCATGGGAACCTTGTCAAAGATCTGAAGGTGAGAATAATAGGTCAAAAAGTCAAAAATCATAAGGTGCCACCATGTAGTATGATGGCACTCAAAGCAATAGAGACTATTTACAAGGAACAAATAATGTTCAATCTCATGGATTGTAATTTGATGATGCACATTTGATCAAATGAAAAGATATAATGATGTAAGAGGATAGTTGAAAATTCAATACATGGTCATTGGCTATAAATCAATTACTTTCCTAGAGATCGATGGTACATGTTCAAGTGTACACAATCTAACCTATGACATGTATTAAGTCAAAACTTTTCAACAAAACCCAAAATGAATGTGAGACTACCACTTAGAAAGAGCATGTTAACCTAATAAGACTGATAGATCAGGATGTAGAGAGCCTATGGGGATACTAGGTGGCATGACCTTAGGGCCAAAGATAGCTAACAATCAATAACACTTAGTATTTTGAATCATGATCAATGGTCTGCATTAATCTATGCACATAAATATAATAGTATGATTTAAAATGGATTATTCGAAGGGCTCAAAACCAATAAGGAAATAACATGTGTACTAATATGACAAATGATCAAACTTCAAGGATCAATAAAAATAGTAACATAGTGAGGCCACATAGGCATGCATGACAAGTTCAAGAATCCTATACAAGCTAGTTGGTAGAGTTTCCACCATTGACAACAAGTTAACTTGGAGAATTTAAAAATGAGGCATGATAACCTTGAGGGTGAAATGAAGCATTTTTTCATTAAAATATATAAGTGAAGTTATAAAATGCTAGATGTGAAAAAGGTGAATTTGAAAAATGTAAAATGTGAAAAGGCAAGTTGGATCTAAAAGGGTAAAGAGGTAACATAACCTAAGTTTTACATTTTTTCATCTACTTTACTTGTCTGAGCTCATCTATAGGAAATATATTATAGGTTTTTAGGTCCAAGGTCGGCTAATCCAAAGAAGATCTCTTGATTAGTCATGGATCTGTAATATTCCCATGAAATCATTGCAAGAGTAGGTTATTCTATGGCATGCATAAGAGGAAGGGCAATTATCCAGAAGGTTCTTACTATGTAGGCAAGTGGTTGAGAGTATCCCTAGGTAGTTGAAAATAATGACAAAGTTTATTTGGCTCTCTACCATGAAAATTATCCTTCCAACTCATGTGAAAGGCATTTCTAGTCATGAAATCAAAAGTTTGTTACAAATCTTCATCATTATTTGTAGAGGCAGTTAGAACATTGATTTTTATTAAAAATGGATGAAGATTTTATGCATGGTAAGGGAATTTTTTCCATTTGGAATCATCTTGGTGGACTTGAAAGTTTTTTTTGTAATTCCAAAAGTTTTAACCCATAGTTATAGATTTGAAAATGTATAAATAGAGAGCTTTTATTATATTCAAGGTTGTTGTTTATTGTTTTTTATGCTCATTCTCTCTAAGTCTAGGTTCTAGGAAAAAAATTGGGATCAATTGTTGTGTGTAGATTCTTTCTCCGTTGCTAAGGTGGTTGTAGTTATATAACCATTAGAAATCTTTGAGATCGTGTTTATGTCTCCCTTGTCAAAATAACAATCTAACCATGCTTGTCCCCATGATAGCATTTTGAAATACTAATGTGTGTAATATTTCCTTTAATTTTAATTAAAATGCTTATGGTTCTTTACTATTTCCTATAGATAAAGTGTAGTGGCATGTTTTGCAAGAATTGTTTATTAGACATTTGGGTTTGTGCTCACTACTGGTTGTCATTTTGAGCATAGATTTAGATTATAAAATCTTTATGTATTACTTTAGGATATGTTATTGAATAAATTTTTAGGACACTCTAGGTTTATGTATTTGATAGGAAAAAGCATTTGAAAGATTAGATTTATTTATGTTTTAGTCTCTCAGGGATCATTTGGTGTTTACCATTATCTTGCATTTGAAGTTTTTCTACATCTTTTCTAATGAATATTATCATGAAATACTACAAGATACCATACTTCTTGGAAACCACCAACATACCACCATCCTTTTGTTTAATAATCTAACTTGTCTTTCCCTATCCTACCCTAAAAATAATACACCCTTTGCATACTATAAGTGTTATTTGGCTTACAAATGCATAAGATCTCACATATTTGAAATGTGTTTGCATTTTGTGGTTTAAATCTTAGCATTGTAATCTTTCACTCAACCCTGATATTGATATTTATTTAGCATGAAGTTTATAATCACATCCATATCTATCTTTAGT
The DNA here is from genome assembly GCA_037957365.1 of Torreya grandis. Taxonomy (NCBI): domain Eukaryota; kingdom Viridiplantae; phylum Streptophyta; class Pinopsida; order Cupressales; family Taxaceae; genus Torreya; species Torreya grandis. The sequence continues at coordinate 625,871 of JARHVA010007536.1, read as the reverse complement.
AGTGTGTGTCTGACTTATAATATTTTCTTATTCTATGTGACAACCCTTCCCAAGTGAATTGAATGAGCTTGGTTATGTTATGGTAAAATTTGTGTTGCTTCATGTTAATAATCCCCATGGAGGTTAATTTGAAATATCTCTCCATGTGAGCAAGCTACCCCATAGGTCCTCTCACCTTGGTTTAGGCAGAGTCAGAAGTAGCAAGGAACTGACCATACCCTTTGCAAGTGGCTCTCAATCATTTTATGTATTTGGTCTAATCTTGATGCCAAACCCTTCCCCAACTATAATGATATACTAGCGAGTTTTTCATCATTGTTTGCCATTTTCTCTCTAGTATTTAAGGCCACATGTACAAGGTGTACAAATGGGAACCAACACCTAGGATGGTAATGATCAACTTTACCCACTATAACTCCAAGCATTTAGAAATAAAATCATCAATACCAAATTTCATTATAGGATATAAATAGTATTTTTATCTCATGTTCCATTTTTGTGACACTTAGATGAGCATAATGAGGTGTTATGTGCACTTAGTTCATAAATTGAATACACAAGTCCCCAAATGTATGTACACACACAAAGAGATATTATTCTTGATCATTCCATCATTTTCCATATAAAAATTAGTAAATGACATTGCTATAGGCTTATCAGCTAAGACTACTTTTAACTCATGGTAGTATTCATTAAAAAATTATTATTTTAATACAACATTTATAAAATTAGACTTGATTATGGAAATTGTAGTAAGGTACATGCATCAAAGAAGTATATCAATAACATGATTTTATTTTCCTTTGACATATGAAATGTCCATATCAAATTTACTAACATATTCTATCCATATGAGATGGCATGTATTCAAGTATTCCTAGGTAAACAAATGTTCTAAACTGCAGTGATCAAATTTCACCTTAAAATGTTTTCCCAACAAAAAATGCTTCCACTACTTCAAAGCATGTACTATGGTAGTAAGTTCCATATCATTCATAGGATAATTATTTTCATGTTCATTGGTCTTTCTTAAATCATAATCCATAACCTTTCCATTGTGGTTCAATATGCAACCAAATCTTCCTTGAACACATATGCCTAGACCTCAAAATCATCATTTATGTCAAGTATGATGAGTATGGGTGTTGTACTCAATATCATCTTAAGATTCTAAAATGACTCATCACATAGGGGTGAAAAAAACATTCTCATTTCCATAATATAGTTTAAGGAAGTTATGGGATTGGATATACTAGAAAACAATTATACAAATATATGGTAATAGAAATCCAATCCCATGAAACTACATAATTCATGTACATTAGTAGGATTAAGCCACTCTTATATTACTTTGATATTGGCTAGATCAACAACAATAATAATTTTAGAAATAATGTGACCAAGATAATGAATCATGTGTTGAAATAAGGCACACTTGGAATAATTTCCATATGGTTTGTGTTGCCTTAATCTCTAAAAATAGTTTTATGTATTAGTCATGTTTTATTGCATTTTTTGAAATAAATCAAAATTTCATCAAGTAAAACTAGTACAAACTTTTATAAATAATATCTACAAAATAATGTTCATTAAGTTCATGAATGCAGATAATGTATTAGTTAGCCCAAATGGCATCATGGTGAAATCATAGTGACTATAATAGGTCTTGAAGGTATTCTTATGCACATCTTCCTCCTTGATTCTCAGTTGATGATAGCCTAATCTTAAATCAATTTTGGAAAATGTAGTTACTCCTTTCTTTTATCAAATAATTCATATATCCTTGGTAAAGGATAATGATTCTTGATTTTCAATTTATTGAACATATAATTTTCCACACATAATCTTAAGGTCCCATCCTTCTTCTTTATAAATAAAACCAGAGCACCCCAACGGGACATATTTGATATATTACTTTTATTTTCCAAAAAATAGTATAACTAAAATTTAAATTTATATAAATCTTCCACATTAATTATATAGGGTGATATATATACAAGTGTATACCCAAGGTATGATATCAATCAAAAAATAAAACTCCCTTTTAGGTGGATATCCAACCAACATTTTAGGAAACACATCTTGAAATATCCTGAAGAAAGGAAATTCTTTGAAAGGTTTTTCTTCTTCCTTAGTGGTTTCAAGAATTTGAACTACATATAGCTGGTAGTTATTTCACACTATAATTTTTAGTTACATGGATAAAATAAATTTTCATGCCTTAGGCCATTGAATTCCTTGCACTTCTAGGATTCTACTTGAATCATTCATTCATCACACTCTCTTACCAAAGTAATAAAACATTTTTTATTGAACTTTAAACCAATCCATTCCCAAAATTACATCATAATATCCCAAGGGAGATTAAAAAAATTCAACTTGGTCTAAAAAACACCTAAACATAGTTCAAACCTATTTATACACTAAGAGATTGATACCTTTTTTCTTATATTGAATTTGACCTCCCAACCTTATCTAACTCTAACATGTTTTAATATGCACTTTTTTGATACATCAGATGAAATAAAACTATTTGTGGCTCTATAATGTATTGAAATGGACACATTAATACCAAATATAATACCTTTGATTTCAATTAGAGTTTTTTTAAAATCAACATTCTAATTATCTACTTCTATATAAACTACATGTTTGGCCATTTGTCCTAGTTTCATCTTTGGATAGTCCTTATGGTAATGTTTTTCACCACATTCCTAGTACTAAATAGTCTTAGAAGGTGAAATAAGAATAGTGGTAACCCCTGTTACTAGTCCACATTGAGTACTTTAAGTCTAATTTCTATTATTTGACTATATTTAGGTTAGTTATGCACTTTAAATTTCATGTTCTACCCTTAGAACTTACCATAATCAATATTAATCATAATAAACTTCTAGTTATGATCTAATTTCTTAAAACTTTTAGGAGTGGGGGAGAGATTTTTAGTTTTAATCTATTATATATTATTTTTAAAATATTCTTTTGCCTTATATGGATCTTTTCCCTTCTCTTCAACCCTATGAATAGATATAAGAATAGCCACCAATTTTTTTGATTTTAATCATATTGACATCAAAAATCAATATTTCCTTCATCTCAAGTTTAAGATTTTTCTCATTCATCTCTCCATCATGCATGAAGTTCATATGATGCAAAAAATTTAGGAATTTACTCTCATAATCAATTATTGTCATATTATCTTGTTTTAAGGGTTAAAAATTAGTAATTTTCTATTCCTTAAAGTTACCAATTAAGTACATTTTCCATAAATATCTTTTAAAAATATCCCAAGTGATGGTCATTATTTTTATTCTTATACAACACAAATATGATTCCACCAAATGGATACAACACTGACCAACTGATATGATTCCACCCTAGCTTTACATTAGAAGGCATGTTATGCATATTGAAATACTTATATGGGCATACCGACCAAGCATCAACTACATCAAAAATCTATTCTCTATAAAAGGTTATTGGAGAAAGTCTCTTGATTTATTTTATGATGGGGTCAACTACTACCAAAGATAGTTGTTGAATAACTAGTTCATATCTTTGTTCATTAACTTCCTCACGTAGACCTTTTTCAGGAACAATTTCTAATTTTTTGATATTGTGCTCCCGATTTTCCATTTTTCCTTGAATGAAATTTAAGGCTATTGGAATTTTATTTCAATACTTATTTATAACTATCAATTTATTTTCCCTTTAATCGGGTTAGCATTATGAGCTTCATTATTAATACCCACATTATAAATGAGAGGAGAATCAACTATATTATTCACATTATAAGCACCATGGCCTCTACTTCAATTTCTACCTCTGCCCGTACAAGGATTGGAATTAACATTGATTCTTCTTCTTGATCTCATTTGGACTATCCCTTGGAGTTAAAAATTTCAAACATTAAAAAAATTTGATCATATAGACTTGAAATTTAAATGATAACTAGAATAGGACCTGAGCTATAAAACCTAGAAATAGTTTACAGAGATTCTAAGTGGGAAACTAGCGCACTATCTTGGACATTAGCTCACCATAGTAATATCCAAAGGACTAAACTACTTTTTAGGGTTGATCCTGACACTTGGATCTAGCTTTTGATAGTTAGACCTATCTACTCACCAATTTTCATAGTTTGATTCATTCCAGAAGGCCTATTTCTAACTAAGTTATTATTTCTCTCTCATCATTTTCACACTTAGCAAATTAAAATTAATTAGTAATTATACAAATTAGTAGTTTTATTTATTTCAAATAAAAAGTTTCTCCCATAGTTCCCTTAAGATAAAACCTACACTGTGATACCAATGAAACCAACACCTAATTTTTATTTTTATTTTAAAAGACCAAACAAAATGATAACACAAGCCTAGATTTATTTCAAGTTATCTAATTTTCCATTAGATAAAGGAATGTTGTGGGTTATAAACTCCCTTCAAGTTTGGTCTTCTCAAGTGGGACCTATACAAACTTTGTTCATACAAAAATGTTCATTTATTTAAAGAGGTATAAGAGTACCTTCATAATATTATAAATTATGATCTAAATGATAATTTTTAGTTATCTTCTTATGTGACCAAGTTAGCAAGAATTAGCTTCAAAAATAGTTTTGACCCATAGAACACCCTAGAAAGGGATCAAAAAACTTCCTACATATAATAGTGTTAGGTTTTGTTATTTAGTCATGAAATAATGAACCATCAAACTATGTGGATAAGACATTCAAAGATGATTACATCCCTATGGCCTTCACACATAATTTATCCAAATTCCCTATTCTAAGATACCACAATGAACTTTGTTCTCATTTTATATTTAATTTATTTAGTACATTAGTCAAATCCAAAAAAAATAATCAAAATAAATTAAAAACAAAAATAAGTTAATGATTCTTATGAAATCGATAGAGTGAGTGAATCCCAAGTTAAAATCAACAAGGGAAAAATAACGAATAAATACTACCTCAAAATTAGCTTATGTTTGATATTCTAGGTCACCATATCTTTTTTGTATATGTTATATCATAGATTTAAGAACCTCTTGCGGAGGAACTCATTTTAGATAATTATATTATAAAAAAATCATTAGAATCTATTTAGAATATCTCTTTGAGAGTAACTAAATAAAAATATATATTACATTACATTAGTAAAAAACACTAATTCATGTGAGTAGAAGACAATAATTATATTTGATGACATGGTGATTCACTTCTATTCACTTTCAATTCAAAGTCATTGAGTCTAATAAAATTAAATGTATATGCAATATGGAGATTATAACATATAATATCCCATATCAATGTTGGCACATGATTAAAACCTAAAATAGGTAAAAAAACTCAATCAATAAACTTAAGTGTACCCAATAAAAAATCATTCAACCTCTTACTTTTTCTCCATATAATCTTAACATAACATTAAAAAAGCTCACATATGATAATAATTACATTATTTAAAAATAATATTATCTTGATATCATGATGGCTTATTACCAAATATGTAAAACCATTTTTATAGACAAGTTTTGAGTTGGATCATTGTATCCTATAGGTCCAAATTCTCCCTAAGAAACATAAAAATAATGGAAATAATTTATTTAATTTATTTACACATGATTACCTTATTTATATATTTATATATATATATATATATATATATATATATATATATATATATATATATATATATATATATATATATATATATAACCATTATAACTATGTTAAAGGTATATATAACACCACTTAAGCAATATATGATGCAACACGATCCCTTAATGTTAAGTTGGAATACATGCCACAACCACCTTAATAAAGGAATTATACTCCATAAATTAATTATAATGATTTTATGAGTCAAACAAAAAAATTTAAGGATTTTAAAACCTTCATCATGCCATAATCACCTTTTAAAACAAAATGAATTATTATCTATAAACTATTAAAAAAAAAAAATAGGCTAACTTGATCGTGAGACTACATATCATAGTTTCTCATGTATAATCAACCAATAATTTTTGGATTTTTTTATAACATAATGACCTCTATTACAATATGAAATTATAAGTAATGGTAAAAGTAAAAAAATCCACACAAAGTTTACCAAAATCACATAAATTGATATATTACAATTCTTTATAATGATAAGTATAGAAAATAAAAAGGAAACACATCGATGTTAGGAAGTGAAACTTTCATGCACACTCACCCTCAATGCAAACTTTGAGAGGCTCAACATTTCACATAACTAAAAAAACTTTGTATTACAAAGAGGTTTTATGAGTATATCTAACACTTTTTCATTCGTAGAATAAAACTATAGATCAATATCACCATTGAGAAATTTCACTCAGTTAAAATTCACATGAACTTTAATGTGATTATTTATTTGTCATTTCACTTCATTTTTCACCAAAAATATACAAATTTAGATATGACATAGAAGGGTGGTACTTTGGAAACATTGAAATTAAATTCTCCTAACAATCTTCATAGTCACATGGCTTATTTACTAGCTTCCATATCACTTATGCACTTTGGTTCAATAGAAGAGATAGAGATAGTGGGTTTATTTTTTATTATCCAAGAATAAAACCTTCACCAAACTTAAATACATATCCATTATTAAATTTGAGATCTATAATACTACCATTATGGTCTACATCATAATAACTATACAATTTAACATTATCAATTAAAGAATAAAATTAGCCAAAATTTAAAATTCCTTTTATATAATGAAGTATACATTTATATAAATTATAATGATCCAAATATTGATCCTACTTGAATCTATAATGAACACATAAACAAGTGAAATATCTGGCCTAGGAATGGTTAAATAAATCAAACTACAAACAAGCTATCTATAAAGTGTGGGGTTAGTTTTGTCACATGTAGATTTTGGATCAATATTAACACCAACATCAATATTATTATATGTAGGTTTAAATCCAATCATATTAAACTTATCAACAATATTATGTGCATAATGATATCATGATACAATTATTAAATTTTTATCGTAAGATATAATTGTTCTTAAAAAATGATGAAGAATGCTTAAATTAGTCATTTCAAACAATTACCTTGGTTTATATTTATATTGAATAAATAAACTAATTAGATCGATATTAATAATAATATCATCAACATATAATACAATTAATATAATATGACCACTTTAAAATTTTATAAAGAGATCATTATTAGAATAACAGTTAGAGAAACCTAGTCCTTGTAAAATAATAAGTGATTTTAGAATACCAAGATCAATGAGCTTGTTTTAAAAAATAAATATATTTATTTTACTTACAAAAATAATTCTCTTTATTATGGTCAATGAAACCTTTAGGTTAAGTCATATGTATTTATTCCTCTAAATCATCATTTATGAAGGCATTTTTGACATCCATTTGGTATATAATCCAACTATTGTAAGATAAAAGATCAATGATTAATTTAAGAGAACTCATTTTATATACTAAAGAAAAGGATTTAATGTAGAAATCTTAGGTTTTTGATTAAAAATACTATCAACTAATCTTACTTTAAATTTTTCAATTTTGCCAATTTAGTTATATTTTATTTTAGAAATCCACCTACAACCAATAATATGCCTTTTATGTGTGGACAAGATCCCAAGTCAAATTTTTGAACTAAGGAATTAAAATTAGCTTACATAACAACATTTCATTTCTAATTTTTAATAACTTATTCAAAATATTAAGGTTCATATTCATACATAATCATCAAGGCATGATTATGACTGCTAGTCAATTTATTGAGATTATCAAGATTATATGACTAGATCAAGGATTCAACACATTTAGGATTTTAGAATGAAAATAAAATTAAAAATATTCCAGAGATTTTAAGTTATCCATAACTTTATCAACTTCTTCAATGGTATTTTTTTTTCATAAGGAATAACATGAGAGCTAGGTTCATCAAATGAAGAATATTTAGGGGGTTTCATAGAGGGATCATAGAAAAGTTTTCAATGGATTAAAAAAATATTATTATCAATGTTTTATTATATGTATTATACACTCTTAATCATTTAGTTTTACCTCCATAACCAACAAATGTACATGAATAAGACGTAGGATCAGGTTTATTTCTTTAAAATTTAGGAACAAAGATGAATTTAAGGCTACCAAAGATCCCATGATGAGAAACACTATGTTTTTGATTGGAACACATTTATAAACATGTAAATATTTAGTAGGGACTCTATTTAAAATATGAAAAGTAGTATCCATGGCTTTGACCTATAAGAATTTAGGAATATTTACATAATGTAACATTGTTCTATTTATTTCAATATTGGTGTACATTTTCCTTTCAACAATACCATCTATTTGTGGGGAATATGGAGTTGTTAATTTAATTTAAATACCATAACTAATTAAAAATATAATAAAATTATTTACTAATATATTTACCAACATTATCAGATCTTAATCTATTAATAAAGAAATTAAAATCATTTTCAAAAATAAATTTAAATTCATTAAATTTAGATAATACTTGAAATTTATTATTTATAAAATATGACCAAATAATTCTATTATGATAATAAATAAAAGTGAAAACATATAAATAACCATTAAGATAATCAACTTCAATTGGTCTTATAACATCACTACGAATAAGTTCTAAAGGATGTGAGAAATTAACGTCATGATTGTTGTGAAAGGGGTTAGTATGTTGATTACCATGTAAGCAACCTCATAAGATTCATGAAGAGAAGAAATAGAAGTAAGACAAACAAAAATATTATGAAAATACATATCATATAGACTTATGAAATTAAATATGTCCTAATCTTTCATGCCATAATTGAGATTCATTTTTGTTTTGAGATGAAAGATAACATGTATAAATCATTATGTTAAAAACATTTAGTAATCATAGAATCAGATCTATTCTTAATAGACCATTTATACTTAATTTAAATTTAAATGAAATTATCATCCATAAGATGAGAATAATATAATTTATTTCTTAAGTTAGGAACATAGAAAACCTCATTTATAACAATATTTGAAAATTTTACTTTTACTTAATATCTTTTAAAAATGAATTGTCACCTAAATAAATATTTGTAGATATATATCTAGTTTTAGATAAAATATTTTATATATAAGTCATATGATGCAATTCACCACTATCTAGAATTCACTCATTTTCATTAGAAGCAAAAAGGTAGCATATAAAGTAATAACATTAGAATTTTATTCTTGATTATTGTTCTAACTATGGTTTGGATTCTTCTAATGATTTTAGTTTGATTTATTCATTTTGTTATTTATAGAGGTGTTATTATTATCTCTATTTTTTAAAATAAAATTATTTCGTTATATGACCAAATTAACCACAAATTAAAATTTCTATTAAACTTAAATTTATGGTTCTTATTACCTAATTTATTGTTCCCATTTTTACCATTAGTAGAATTAGGGTTATATTTATAGTTTCTATTATTTTCAAAAATAGGATTGAGAGAGAGAGAGAGAGAGAGAGAGAGAGAGAGAGAGAGAGAGAGAGAGAGAGAGAGAGAGAGAGAGAGAGAGAGAGAGAGAGAGAGAGAGAGAGAGAGAGAGAGAGAGAGAGAGAGAGAGAGAAGTTCCTGAGTGGCATAAGGGTAGTGAGGTAAGGGACGTTTTTCTCAATTTGGTATTTTAAAATAAGAATTGAAATAAATTTGTGAAAATTTTCATGAATATTTAAATAAATAATTAAATAAAATAATTTATATTTAATTAAATTATAATTACATCCATCAAAAAAATTAACAACTTTTTCATCACCTTTCATAGGTGTAATTAATAATTTAAGAATTAGTGTAATAATATTATAGAAATAAGTTCCCTCATGAATAAACTTAAGGAGTTTCCAATCTTCATTAGGAAACTCATAAATGATGATATGGATTATGAAATAATCTTTAACACCCCAAAAAATAATTGACATGGATTCTTTTGGTTTATGTTGAAATGCATTTGAAATCTTAGGGGTAACATGTCCTAATGGAGAATTTTCATGGCAAGGAAAATGTTCAACAACGTCCTCACCATAAATTATTATTTAATTCAAAACTTCATTATATCGTAGTTAAATTCATTAAGCATTTGAGATTTATCTTACGCAAATTTAGGAGAGGCCATAACTTTCCTTCAAAATGGACACCATGATATTAAAAAATATTTATAAAATTTATTTTAATGTGAATTTAAATTTCATTTTTAATTTAAAAAAATATTATAAGTTTAAAATAACAATATCCACTTATTCTATTTTAAAACAATTGAAAAAAAGTAAAAAGAAATAACAAAAATGATAGTTGTAAGTGTCATCAAAGGTCATAATTATCACAATACAACTTTGACAATAAAATAGATGAAAATAGTTATGAAGAAGCTTTAAATAAATAAATGTGCCATACTAATGTGTCTATAATCCCAAAAAATATAGAAATCAATTGGTCACATGACTATGGTCGAAAAGGGATTGCCTAGGTCAATTATCGAAAGAGTCAAAAAATGACAAGGGTTTGAACATGAGATACTAAGCACACAAATAAAATATGATTTTTTAATTAATAATTTGAAAAATAAATAAATTATATTTTACTAAATATTGACTCAAAAAATATATGTGATGAGTTTTGAACTCTTGACCTCCCCTTTTGAGGGTTTTTATCAAAAAAAATATTACCAACTCATCTAGTAGATTTGTTGAAAAAACATTATGCACTAATTTACGGTTAAACCTAATTTAATTGATTTTTATTTATATTTTAAAAAATCCATGCATGTAAAAATGTTTCTAAAATATTTACTTTTTGGGTGAAAGAGGCTTAATTTAAAATGGGGACCACTTGAACTTGCATGAAATTTTTTGATTTAATAAACTAGATATTTAAAAAAACTTTTAAAAGACTATTAGTTACCTTCATGAAATATTCTAACCAATAATGGATCTTAAATGGAGGTTTAATGATTCAAATTAGTTTGAATAATCCACCATATGGTTTCAAACTTTTTTAATCACCTAGTAAGAGCTTCTTGATGCCAAAACTAATATCAAAACATAATTTTGCAACCAAAATTTTATTTTCTAGAATTTTTAACCTACAATAGCCATAAAATGGTACCCATGGAGGTTTATTTTTTTTAAATAGATTCACACATCCTTTACATGCTTTTAGGTGATTTTAGAAGCTAAAAAATGAAGATCTAACCATTCAAAAGTCAAAAATAGGGTGAAAAGTAAAAAAAATACCTTTTTTATTACTTTGAGGCTATACATGGGTTATATCATTATTTTAATATGGTTCTCAACTACTGATTTGTTTTAATTTAGATCTGTTTTTTCTTTATTAGATGTTTGAATTCTATAATATAGGTTTGGATGCTTAAAAATTGATATGCATGCCTCCACAGACCAAAGAATGAATCAAACAAACATTTAAACCATATGATATGCCTCCATATCTGTAAAATGGTTGTACAAGGCTATAAATAAATTGATTTTTCTTTATAAAGTGGAATGGATCATTTTATTTATGTTTTGTATTTCCAATCAATCACTATATCTCATGTTATGCTACCATGACAAAATTGAATGTATATGCAATATGTAGAGTATAAAATTAAAGATCTAGATACAAGAATGAATTAGAAAAAAACTAGATAAATGTTGCACATGATCTTAATGCGGAAAAACTCAAAGAGGTAAAAAACCATAAGATAATATTATTCATATAATCAATAAACTCAAGTGTGCCCAATACAAAATCCTTCAACCCCTCTTTTCTTCTCAATGCGATCTTCATAGAACTTTCACAGAGATTGCATATGAAAATAATCCTCACTATTTAAAATTAATATTATATTGATAACAAGATGGTGTATTACCAAATGGCTAAAACCTTTTTATATAGGGGTATAGTTGTGGACCATCAGAACCAACAGGTCCAATCTCTCCTTGAAAAACATAAAAACAATGATAATTATATATTTAATTTATTTATAAAAGACTACCTCATGTTAATAAATAAAATTTATTTATTGACCATCATAATTATTCTAAGGGTATAAATATCACCATTTAAGAATTATATGTTCCAAATGAATCATTAATATTAAATCAGGTTCATTTAATAACTATTGTTCAACTAATATTAAAATTAATATTTAGTTATCATTCTTGCCACTAAAAAGTGCGTTATCTTTTAAGGAAGTGGTTTAATTAAATTTGGAAAATACAATGTCCAATCTACCCCTAAATGGTGGATTTTTTCCAAAGGAAAATAATTTAAGAAAAAATATTTTTAAAAAATAACCATGCCTATTAACCTAATCAATGGGAAATCGCTATCAAATTTTCATCATGGCACATTGAAGTGTTGTTCAAGATATCATTGCTAGTCATTGGGAAAATTATTCTTATTAAATGAAAAATATGAGTGGTACACAAATTAAACTATTTATTAAAAATATTAAGTCTGATATCAAATGAGAAAAAAACCAAGGGTACATTAAACAAAGTCAAGATTTTGAATTAAGTAGGTGAAAACCACTAAACAATAGTATTCAACCCTATCCAAAAATATGACTCATATATCTGAAGTAGTTAATTTTAAATTATACTATAATTGCAATGTAAGAGATAAGATTTAGACCATAAACATATTTTATTCTTCCTTCAATTATAATGTAAATATATTATAAATCCAATGAAGTCACTTAGTTCATAATGAACAACCAAATCACAACTTCCTAGTCATACTAGAGTATACGAGTGTATTTCTTAATGATATATAATTTAGAGAGTGAAATTAATTGGAACAAAGAGTATATGAAATATAATTATATTATGTTGAGAATTTATTTGTGTATATTAATTTTTATTCTCTCGGTATGAATTAAATCTATGTTTGGCTCCTTGAATCAATAATAGTAGTATCAAAGTAGGAAGATATAGTAATGAATTAGTGATTTGTTTCTAGGGGAAACCAATATGTTTGTTGTTGCCCTGATGAATGTCATTATTCCTTGAATGTCCTACATAGTATAAATATTATTTTTGTTGTTTATGAAAAGTGTTCAAAGGAAAATAGTGTCAAATTTGAACCAGCTCATGCTACCTTCTATGCATTTAGATTTTCAGATTTGTGCATAGGCAAAATCAGATTCATCTTGTCTCAAAATCTCCAAAGCATGTTAGATCATGTAAAAGGAAAAGGTAGTCTAGGAAGGTGTTTAAATGATGATTAGACTAGGTGGAACACCCTTTCAAAATGTAGTTTGGAATATATTTGTTTTTTCCATAGACCTTACATTATAATGGATTACAAGCCATGATGAAATCATTCTCTAATCAACCAATTTTGTGCCATTTATTTATTCATATAAATTGGGGTATCTTTTTGGATCGTGAATTTTAGATCTCACTTATTGGATCTAAGTCATAGCTAAATTGGATAAAATTACATCCTGGATAGAATGATAACTACATATGCAAATCATTGTTTATGTAGATCATTGTTTATTACCTCCTATACATCACCCGACAATACATCATGATTGGTCTGCCTCTATCATGTAGCTTGCATCATTCTCATGATGAGTTGGTTTTTAACTTTGGAAAAAGTATTTATATGTATGGTTAAAATACGTGTTGAGTCAAGTCATTGTTTTTGTTTAGCTTTATATTGATCCATTTAAGTAGTATGCTTTAAAACATTTTTTTAACAGTGTCTTTGTTTAGTATTTTAATATTCATCCAAGGTATTTTTTGGATTGATCAAATATTTGATCAATATAAGTAGCATTTTATTAAAAGTCTTACATTATGAGTCATATTTTATTTTTAAAGTTTTAGTTTAAAGTTTATAATCTTTATGTGTCAAAGTATTTAATAATATGGTTATTAGTCAATTGGTCATGTAAATAATAATAAGTCCATTGTCAAAAAACTTTATAAATTTTGTGATGAGTCTTAAGTTCAAAGTTATCATGTCAATATTAGAGTCATATTTTATAGTTGAGTCATTTTTTTTAAATGTCAAAAGACAAAATTGTACATGGATGCATTATCAATGTATCTAATGTCCTAAGTCATATGCCCAAAAATGATGGGGTCCCAATTTCTATGAAATTAACCAATAGAGAACCTACTAAAACCATCAGAGCATCTTAAAGAGAAATTTAATGAGTAAGCAGCTTCATCAACTAGAGGATGGAGGTCTTTTAGTGACCACTCATCAGTTGACAATGATGGGGCTGTACTAATGTTTTGGTGACTTAGTGAGGTGTGAAATTTTCAATTTTTTTAGTGTGATAGTTACATTTATTTTTTTATCATGTGTGAAAAATAATAACAATTGTACTTTTTCACTTGTGATATTCCCATGTAACCCTTTTATATATTTACATTAGAGAATATTGATCTAGAAAACATTGTATCAATCATAATGAAAGGTTAGTGGTAAACCTATGGAAACCATGTTGTAAGGTTAATGGTAAACCTATGAAAACCATTATGTAAGGTTAGTGGTGAACTTAAGAAAACCATTCTATAAGGTTAGTGATGAACCTAAGAAAACCATTCTGTAAGGTTATTGGTGAACTTGTGAAAACCATTTTAGAAGGTTATTGGTGAACCTATGAAAACCAATTATAGATGAGTGTAAAGGAAGAGATGTGTGATGACACATATATGTAGAGCATATCATGAGCACATAGAGGTGGAAAACTAAAATTAGAAAATGAGATATATTTTACCATGTAAAAACTATGGGGGGGGGGGGGGGTGGCGGCGGGGGAGGGAGTGTTGGGATTAGTTTTCACATTGTGTGAAAATAGGTATTTATGGAGAGGTAAATAGTAATTGGTTGAGTATTTACCATAAAGTAAATAGTACTTATGGTTATGTAAGTTAGTAAAGAATACATTATCTTTATGTAATAATAATATATTTGTTAGTTTGTTATACCCATGAGTCCATTGATGGGTGAATTGTTATTAGTCCTTCCTATTATTTAGGAAGTTGTTTTGCCTATTCCTTTGCCTATATAATATCCATTGTATTGTCAAATGATATATAATTTAGAGAGTGAAATTAATGAGAATATAGAGTATACAAAATATAATTATATTGTGTTGAGAATTTGTCTATGTATATTTGGTTATATTCTCTATGTATGAATTAAATATATGTTTAGCTCTTTGAATCCACAATAGTAGTCTTTTGCTTCCACTCAAGGATATTCATTCTATAATGTTGTTCATTGATAAGCTAGAGTTCAATGATAGGTCTCATGAAAAATTATTTTTTTGATCTTCTAGGCCCTTGAGATCCCTCTCAACCCTTTCTAAATCTTGCTTGATGCCCCTAACATTTCTTATCTTCTCCTCTAATGACAAGAGTAGGCCCATGACCTTTTTATTATCAACCCCTATTTTCCCTTGTCATTTATTCCTTAATTATTTCAATAATTGAGTAGTTTTATGCTTGAAATCCTCATCAATTATTATACCCAAGGGACTAAGTGTGGTAGACTCTTTGATCAAGCTATCCAATATGTGCAACATTTTATCTTCTTGCTACTTGAGGTCCTTGGAAATGTCCTCCATCTACTTGGACCATCTACTCAAGGCCTTGATCTTATCAATTAATATGTCCATAGCCATATTAAGGTGGTCTAGGTTGATTGTCCTAAATCTAAGGATCTAATTTTTTGTCAAGACATTGATCAAATCCTTTACATGGTATCTTGAAGCTTACCATTGGCCAACTTGGCCTATAGCCTTAGTGATTTATTTGTTTATTACATACTACTTGGTTTTGACTAACTTTAAATAATTGAATAAATCAATCTTGGTGTCCTCAAATTTCTTGAATCTATCCTCTTGGATTGACAAGATGGCTTGTTCTTTCAAGTTATTCTTGTGTTGGAGGATGCCCTTGATCATTATATGTAATTGATCTGTCTAAGTTTGAACCACTTCAAGGACATTTTTTTTAAAATATTATATCTTTGCCATGCTTTTATCCTCTAAATAGATTCATTACAATAAAAGGTTACACTTTTTGGAAAGTGATTTCTTCTCCACCAATCATGGCTTTTTTCTTAGTCACCCTCTGTAAAATTGTAGTGGTTGGGTCAAATTTGACACCAACTGAAGATTTTTCACATTAAAAACTGGGGTATCCATTTGTGCTCCACTTGATTCTCTTAGAGAAGTTATTATGTTCTCTTACTCCTTTTGTATTGCAACTATCCATGGTTTGAATTCTTCATGCACTAGAATCCTGATTGCTTGCATCAATGCCCAAGGATGGTGCATGGTAGGTAACTTTTGAATTTTTCCATAGATGAACTAATTAAGAATGGCTGGACCCTAAATAAAATTTTCCTCACTAAAGAGATTAACTTTACTAAAATGATGAGTGAATGTCACCGTAGGCTTCTTAGCCTTCACTAGTATAATAGCCAATTCAACTTTTCTTTTTTATTTTATTTTATTTTATTTTTTATTTTATTTTTATTTTTGGGGTAGGGGGAGGGGGTCTATAGGAACTAGGTCCAACACTTCCTCTTTTTTTCTTTATATACCTCCATTTCTTTATCCTCAGACTCATAGGCTAATGATATAAATTTTAGATAATCTTCAATTGTTTCACTAGGGTCTAGTGATACCACATGGATTTCCTCCATTAGTGATCCTTGCTCATCTACTTGAGTTGAAGAAGATGTAATTTCATTATACCTTTGTTCAAGTTTTGACTTAGGTCTATATTATATTTTTAACTAGGCTAGTGGAGGTATATAAGGTGTACCACCTAACAAACTGGTACTACCTTGGCCCTAATTTCCATTATTTATCATCCCCTTTTTGTTCCCTCTACATTTTAGACTTTGGTTTGATGTTGTGATTTTTCAACCTAAAGGTGACCTTGGAGAATGAAGATACCTTTATATATATGGGGTCAAAATTACTAGGTTGATGGTCATAGGATACATTTATTCCCTTGGTCTTCAAGTGTTCTTTAACCTTTTCCTATGGATCCCACTATTTTAGTTAATCCATTTGGATATTTAAGGAGGTCCTATGTTTAGAATTAGCTTCAATGTTGTATTATTTTGTAAAAAACCATCCTTCCAATGGTTAAAGGGAGGATATGAAATAGTCCCTTCCTCTTAGTTTTGCACAAACCATCTATCCCATTACACATTTGGTAAGCCACCTCCCACTCAGTTAACTTGATTAGCACATGGACTAGTAATATAAGGAGAGTGTATTCTGTTCTTTCAACCTCGATTATTGTGAAATATAGATACAACCAGATGTCTCCCATGGCCTCAATTGACTTCTTGGTTAAGGGGCTAACTCTTGGCATTAGATTCCTAGTTATGTACTCAATTAGGGATGGATAAACATAGTCACATATGAATTAAATGTGGTCCCTATATTTGAATATATGTAATTTTGAATATTATTGGGAGATTGTCTATGTCCTATCAGGTGATGATTCTCTTAGGTTAGGGATCTTTGTGGTAACAATTAAGGCATCTAGGAGGTATGACATCATGTAGAATTGGTTCCTAGTTTTCTTCTTGACTGTAAAGATATAAATACTTAAACAAGTGTTGACCACTTAACCAAAGGGATGGGTGAGATATTTATCAACCATAAAATAGACTAAGGGTACCCAAATCTTGTCCACATATGTAGTGGTTGGATTTCCACATAACCTATTCATCAAAGCCATGATCATTCATATCCTAGGTTTGAATTGACCAATGGGAATGTTGCCATTGAAATATGTAAAAATCTAATTTATAAAATATAACAATAGGGAAAGGATGGTATTTAAGTCATTTTTGTTGGCCCAGTTGTTAATTGTGGATTGGTCTATTTGAGACTTAGGTAGTGTTGACTAAATTTGACACTATAGATCAAATTAAGACCGTTATAGGTAAAAACTTGATTTTTAGGTGTTTTAGGGGTCTAATATTATGTCATAATGTGTATTATAGGTATTTTGATGTCATTTAATGCTATATTACCCTTTATCTTGGTCTAATTAGTCAATATTGTTTTAGTCATTTAGTAAGATTTTAGGTGTCATAAAAGCAAGTGGCATAGTTTTCAAGGTGTCTAAGTGTCATATTTTCCTTTAAAACATCTAATAAGTTATATTTCCTATAAATAATGTTATTTCATCTAAAAATTATAGGTTATCTAACTGAAAATCAAGAAAACAACTAAGAAATGAAGAGTTTGGAACTTATACAATCCACGAGGGAGTGTGACACATGGGTTAATATTGTGAGATGAATATTCAACTTCCTTAAACTAATTACCATGATTGAAATACTATGTAAGTGTTACTTTCAATATAAAACCATTCTTCTCCTTCTTCACCCTTTTAAACACATAGAACCAATCAATAGGTTTGTTCTTGGTACAAACACTTAGAGAAGTTTCAGATCAAACACCTTTGGGAGGTGAAAGTACACTCAAATAGATTAATTTTCATAAAAATATTTTCAATATTGGTCAAATGTGCTTTATGAACCTCTATAACAATTTGACTATGTCTTTTTACTCACTATTTCCTACACCCTATAGGTTTTTCTCTAATTTGGACAAGTTTGTACAATCTAATTAGTGTTGTTGACTCTAGAGGATGTTGGATCTCTTTTGAGATGCTCTTCATGCTTAGTTTCATGTTTCATAGTGTTTTTATAGGCAAATTATCTCATATTGAAAATAGGTGTCACCACATGAAGCTTTAATCAAGTTTTCCTTATTGTAGAATGTGTGTTTCTCTGTAGAGGTCTTATGGGAATGGGATGTAATTTTTCACATATCTCAATGACATAATAATTACTCCCTTCATGTTTTATTTGATCATACTATGATTTGATAAAATATTCAATCTTGCCATTCTCATAGTCAACTCTCCACTCACTCTCACTTGAAATCACATGTATGAGACTTACCTAGATTGCTCATGGAATTATAATAAGGGTGTATTAGTTTATTCAAGTAATCAAGAGTTGAAGAGAATCAATTTAGATGTTGAATAAGATTCAAGGTTGGTGGGAATATCATGCACAATATAAACTAGTCACTAGATACCCCTACCTACTTTGTTCCAAGTGTTTACAAGAGGATATCATGTTGGAACAGAAGTTTTGAGATTTGTCTCAAGATCCTTATAGTGAAAAAATAATTTGAGGGATTTATAATTATTTTAAGTTGTTCATGAGGCCATACATCCACATATATTTCTCCATTCCATGTTCACTACCTGCATAAAGCTCATACACACCTATAGGAGTCTCCTTGATGACATCATGTTGAGATGGAAAGTTTGATAGGTGTTTCAATCTTTTAAGATTACTAAGATTACATTGGGATACTTTGTAAAAGTATAAAACTAATCAAAATAGTATTTACCTTTTATAATTCCCAAGTTTTCTTAACTACTTGTATGCAAAAATACTCACCTATAGGTGACATTAAAAAGCTTTCAAGGTCCTTGTATGGGGAATTAGAGACATGGTAAAACCTATTTTTAGATTCTAGCATGTGAGTTGACCATTGTAGATGTATATGAAGTGTCTAATGGAAAAATTGAAGGTAAACCATCTTGTAAGAATCAAGGATTGAGTTTAGGGATATTTTCACCAAAAAATTGAAAATAGAGGTCTAGGGCATTTTGTGAATATCTTATAGCAAGGCTATCAAGAGATTTGAAGCATCTAGATAGGTAAACCTTGTAACCTCTATGAAGGAGAGGATATATACCAAATATTAAGCCAAGGGGGTTAGTTAAAATTGATATTTTGGGGCTTGAAAGATGCATTTTTAAGCACTAAAACCATGCATTCATATATATAGGAATTCACTTTTAGGTGACCATTAACATCCTAAAGAGAAAATGAAACATTAATCTCATGGTGGACTGACCATATTGATTTAATGGTGTACCAATGAGCATGAATGTCATTAGGATAATGTTTATTTATAGTTTTTTAAGTCTCATGAACACCTATAGGTGTCCTTTCATAGGAAAATGCTCACCTACAGCTGAGTAGGTAGATAATAACCTAAGCATGGTGTCTTGGTGATGTTTTAGCTTATAAAAATTGAAAAAAGGTATGAAAAGAAGCTAGGTGACCTTAAATATTAAAGGAGGATCTTTATACATTATGAAAAACGTCAAATTAGGCATACATGCACCTACAAGAACCATTTTGGTCAAAGAAATAGAGTATCACAGTCAAGAGACTGAACTTAGTCTTGTGAGCCCAAGGTGCATGTAGAAGGTTTGTATACAGTTTGAAAATGGTTCATGATAGGTTAATAAAGTGTTTTCACATACTATAATACTTCTTTAAAGTTTATAATCTACTCTTTATACTCGCCCAAGGATGATAGTCTGTAAAGTTGCACTAAGAGACTCATGTTGCTCGATGGGTAAGGGTGAATAATATAAGGAAAAGAAGTGTTTTTTGGTGAATTTAAAGATTATTGAGCATGGATTTCATGTGGATAAAATTTTTATGGAACATAATGAAATTGGTTTTATCCTAGAGAGGTCATTCTTAGGGGGAAGTGAAAAATGCAAATTACAGTCCTTTTTGGAGGTCATTTTTTGGATAAATTGAGTTGGTTAGGTGCCTAAATGGGTGTGTCTGATGTATAAATTTTGAAAAATTATTAATTATTACCTAATAAAAATTAACAAACATTCAATTTTCCTTGAATAAGATATATATATTTCATTGTTTTGTCTCAGAGGTCAGTCAGTCAGGTAAATCAGAGTTTTGTCAAGACAAGCAAATGGAGCCAAAATGGGTAATAAACTTGATAAGAATATTTTTTAACCTAAATTATCATATTATTATGTGTATGGAAGGTGAATTGGTGATATAAAACACTAACACAATCTCATTCCTCTCAAAATGGTCAAAATACTTGTGCATGTAACTCAACCAAAAAAGCTCCAATTAGGCCTAAAAGGTGAATGAGAAGAAAGAATGAAAAAGAGTGTTTGTAAAATTATTTGATGAATTTTTTAGCTTTAATGAGGTATTAAAAATCATGAGACACCATCCTATACATGAGAGATCAGTCCAAATAGTCAAACTAGCAAAATGCATGCCCAACCTGCTAGACCTTGAAGAGGCCTAGAGCCAATTGGGTGTCCAACTTCACTTATAGCTCTTGATGAGATTTATAACTATTTGGAACATGTTTATAGGATTAATTTAGACATTTATGATTTATTGGGATGTATGGGAAGCCATGTAAAATTAAAATTTGGACTTTAGGACACATTAGGCCTATGTAAATGAATAATCTGACTCGATAAACCAACTTAGAGTTCTCACATATTATTTGGGGATGTGCATGGAGATTAAGGGAGTTTTGAGAGTTTATAAGGGGTCATAAACACCACATTTATGTAATTTTTTTTTAGTTCCAAATTTAGGGCTTTATGAATAAACCTTAAGAGCAAAAATGACTCAAAATCCTTGTTAAACCCTAAATAAAGGCCCAATTGAGAAAACAAGAATGGAGAGCTATACAATTGGGATTAAATGATGATTAAATTTATTATAGGTTTTATAGGAATCTTCAAGTCTCCTCCTCATCAATTTTTGTGCTACCTTACCTATACAAACATGGTAGATAATTATTTTATTTAATTTTTTATGCATTATACAAATTTTAGGGACTTTTAAAGAATAAAATCATCTTTGGGAGGAAGATATGGAATTATTATAAATAAATACTATAATTTAATTCCTTAAAAAATATCCTAAGTTTTTTTACAATAGCTCTCATCTTAGGTAGTCAAACTAGCATAATGAGCATGATAGTGAGAAGGGTGAGAACTTCAAGTGGATTATTTTTTAAGGGACACCTAAGAAATATAAGTCCATGGATGGTATTGGACACATGTAATCCCCTAATTTTATTTATTTTAATGAGAACCTAAATCAATTTTTGAGTCCAAGTGTGAAAGCTATGGGAAAGAGGAGTTTCTTAGATTGTAGACAGTGATGACTCACTTCTAGAAGATTCCAAATGACTAAGAATGCAACCAATGCATGGAGAAGCTTGTATGTAACCCTTCCCTCTGATTCCAATCATCATGACTATCCCTATTTATTTTTTGGATGTTCAAATAGGGGATAATGATGAAGGTAGTTTTTTTTGTGCAAAATGATAACTCCTACGCCATATTTGAAGAGTTTCATGACTTGGGGTGACACTTATGCTTCCTAAATTTACATTATGACAAGTAAAATTATGATAAGTTACCTATTCATATTTTAACTATTTTTAAAGAGCCTCATCTCATTGAAAATCTAGTCTTAGTAGAGTTATCTCTTGATCTTTTCTTACGTGTTGAGGAGTCTCACTTTGACAGACATGATTTTGTTGAAACGTTCCTTAAGCAGTACCCAATCTTTGAGGGGATTAACTTAGATGAGAAAATATATTTTGAACTCTTCTAAGATGAATAAGTTTTTATTGAGCCCATTATGCCATCATAGTCCAATACTTGTCAAACATTCAACATTCCATAGAATATTATCAAAATAACCATATCAAATAAAGAATCAAAATTAGAGTTAGGTTCTATTTTTGGAGTGACATTAGATTTAATATTAGAAATAGAATTAAAATCAGTTGTGACATTTTATTAAGAGTCCCTTGCTTCAAAATTAGATTTAGAAACTAATTATAGCCATGGTTGTTACAAAATTGGTTACAATTGCCTTGCAAATCAATTTGAATATATTTATGATCCTTATATAGTTTTTGAGGATGATTACTTCAGCATTGACATAAGTTTTCCTAGTATTCTCTATGAGTATTGTGATTCCTTTCATTATCCCACCATTATTCCCACCCAACATAACCATTATATTGACATTCTACCTCCTAAAAATATCAATTGGGATCGACAAAATCACACTTTGTTAAATTGCATCCATGGTGACATATCATTTGTAGAATGTTAGTGGGGTCAAGACTAAATTCATATAAAATAAGAAAAATATCCTAGTAAAACATTTTTATAGGTGCTAGGGGATGATCAAATTTCAAACTCAACATCTTCTAGTGAAACCTTTTTGCAGGCACTAGAAGACAATCAAAGTCAAATGTTAGCATCTCTTTATGAAACCTTCTTGGAGGCACTATGGGATGATCAGAATAAATTAATTAGTGAAAAACTCATTGAGGCACCAATATTTAAGCAAAAAATTTCTTCATTATTTACTAAATATATTATTCAAGATCAAATCAAAATATCTTCCAATCTACAACATAATCAGATGGTAGCTACTCTCAAGATCAAGTAACAAAATAATCTAGTGGTCCTATCGAGAGCATCTTCATAGGTTTTTAGCCCTACCACAACAAAAATTATGTTGAATCTATAATTAATAACATTACATGTGACTACAAGTCCTAATATTTATTTGTTACCCATTCATTATGCATTCCATTATCATCCACCTATTTATTACCCACTTATATCATTTATCACTGGTAGCACTTTCCTTTTTAGAGGCTATGAAATTATCTTGTCTTAATGTTTGAAAGAAGTAGAATAGATTGCCAATAGGGATCATAAACACATTATTTAAATCTAGATCAACAACAAGTTATTGATAAAGCATCTTTTTTAAAAGGAAATTGGATAACAAATTTTA
This sequence comes from Torreya grandis, assembly GCA_037957365.1. Taxonomy (NCBI): domain Eukaryota; kingdom Viridiplantae; phylum Streptophyta; class Pinopsida; order Cupressales; family Taxaceae; genus Torreya; species Torreya grandis. Next base: position 602,100 of record JARHVA010007536.1, on the reverse strand, counting down.
TAACTAATCATCTTTGTTATCTCAAATATTGACTAGGACATGCATCTCCTTGTCAGAAAGAGCAATAGAACCATTTTTCACTTTTCCAATTAATATTTGACATTACCATGCCTCCTCTCTTGGGGACAACCCTATAGACCCTTTTTAGGCATTATTATACCATTATGTTTGATTTACCATGCTATTTCAACTACATTGACTTGAAGTCCTATGAGACTAAGTAGGCAGTGCTCAATTTCTATTAAGGTCAGCTCAGTCACTGCCTTTTCCATGATCTCACCATTTTGCAATCAATTGTTAAGTTTAAACTCTCTCATCATTTTGTGACCAACCTAAGCAATGCTCTCAATGTTTTATGAGCAATATAAGCCAATCATCACTTATGGGAAAATTTATTTCCATTATAGCCAATTATCTTTTGATCATTTCATTATAGCATTTCTTTACTATTGATCGAGGCTTGATTTTAGTCATCTTACCAATCCTATTCTGATGTTGGTTCCTTTGGTTCATCCTGTACTTTTTGTGGGGGGATTATGATCTAGTTTCAAGAATTTTAGAATTTTATGTTTAATAACATTCTATATAAGTAGTATAACATTTGATCTAGAAAGTTATCTTTCATTAATTATCTTATTTAGTATCACTACTTATAACTCCCTATGGGCAAATCAATATTTTTCTTGGTACCCCTGATTATAACCACCTTTGGGAAAATCATAATTATGACATTGTTTCCTAATTTAACTACCTATGGGAAAATTAAGTACAATGACTTTTTTTATCATGCATTGTCATATCTTCTAGTCATTACTATTATCATTTATCTTATTGTTCACCTTTATTTGTGAACTTGTTGTGACTTAGTCAGTTTTTCACTGCCTTTTATGTGGGAAAATTTATTGTGACGTGGGATTATTTTGGGGTTAAATAGGGTGTGCTTGATTCATGTTGATCTCAACTCAGTCCCTCTTATCATACACTCTCATCATATTGTGAGCATTTTAAGTTGGTGCACTCTCACCATTTTATGATTTGGATCATTATATATCTCTTAACCCTCAATCGAGTTGAGATACTTAGAAAATTCTAAAAACATCCATAAAAAATTCAAAAACTCAAAAACATTTTGTGTTTTTTAATTTTATTATTGTTATGTTGGTCTTTTGTTTTCCTATTTGGTCTTGCTTCTTTGTTTCATTTTCCAAACACATCTTGATGTTCTACATAGATCTAAATTATTCATATCTTGATCTAAGGTTTTTATTATGTTTTTTTTTCTTTGCTTTTTGGTTTAAATGTAAATACTTGTAACTCTAGTTTTGGTCATTGTTTTACCATTATCCTTAGTTATAGGTATTCACATTTGAACCAAATATACGTAATTAGAATATTATGTCATTATAAGTTATTCATACTTATGATGCCTCATTTTTTTTGTTATAACAAGCACTTTGTGCTTAGGTCTCAAAGTCTTAAATGTTAACACAATTCTAATGAATGGTTCTCAAGAATACTTTGCATAATTTAGGCTCATAATATGAAATTAGGCATCTAGGTATCATGTATTTTAGCACTCAACTCTATGCTTAGACATGCATCTCTTCTCATACATTGTGATTTTAATAAATTTTTGGTCAATTTTCATCATTCTTCATTCTATTCTCTCTTAAACTTGGGTAAACTATAGTAGTCTGAAGTTCATGTTGGAACATGAGTCCATGGAGCTATGTAGATAGCATCCACTTTATAGCACATTTAGAGTCAGCTTGGCTATCTTTAATTCTTATTTTCATCTCTTGCATCACTTTGTGCAATCTCATATGCTGGGTTTTATGTGGCTTTCTAAGCCATTCCACCCTCGTATCTCTACTTGTGCCTACTTTTTTTAACCTATCTTTTAGGTTATATCCTTGAGCTATTTTGCTTGCTAATTGCCCATATTGGGGTACATTATCTAAACAATATAAAAATCAAGTCATATATACAAGGGTAAACCATTACTTATCATTTATCAATGATCAAAATTAGCCCTACTAGAGCACACCTATCTTATCATGATCAAATTTACTCTACTAGGGAACTTCTTATTATCTTCTCTTTAGTGACCCCATTCTAGTGGTGCTTCCATTCCTAAAGTAGAATTTTATTTCTTTCTTATAATTATAAGCTCTCCACACTAAATCCCATGATGGAAATATTTTAGTGTGCAACTTATCTTGGGATTGATCAATGTCATTAGTGCATAACTTGTACTCTCAAATTAGGTATGTTTAAAGTGTTTCCCTTAAAATTATGGATTGTATTTTTCCCATTCCCCCCATCTTTGGGACCTATTATACTTATAATTATATTTTTATTAGTGATGGTAATCACATGTGCAAGCATTAGCTCATTTAGATGTGATTTATTACAGGGGTTAATCTCTCAGTTTCCCTCTTTCTTTAAGAGTCCATCCTTATCTCTCATCCTAGTATGTCTTCTCAAGGGGTAATCATGGGTCTATTCCAAATTATTCTTGACAAATATTTTCTTTAAAAAGATGCTGCTTCACCTAAATTTCTCACTATGCCTTCTCAAATAGGGGCAAAATGTAGACATCTAATTCCTAACATGATTTGTGTTGAAATTGTCAATATTACTTGAATGAAACTCAAATGCACATTTTAGGTCAAAATAATTAAAATGCACTCAATGGTTCAAGCTTGTTGTTTATAGGTGTTGATTTAGGCTAATGTATCTCTAAATGGGGCAATACAATTTATGAAACAACTAACTTTGATCAATTCATTTTGAGTCAAAATGATGATTTCACATTTTTGTGTTCTAGATCACACTTTTATTCTAATTTATTATTACACATCACATACCTTTATTATTTTGTGGTGCAAATATCCTAAATGGGAATATAGTTCCAATGCATCTAACATCACCTTTTAATTCTTCTTGAGTCAAATTATGACCCAATAATATGACATTCTAACCATTTTGATTAATTGTATACCAATTTTTGAAAAATTGCACTAAACTTGATTAACCTTTTTAAAGCTAATTAATCCAAATTAAGAGCTTAAGTAAGAATTCCATGAAATTTATTGAATATCTCATTATTGGAAATTGATTTTTATTAACTGCATCACCTAATTACATCATCATATGGGGTGGGATTCATAAGCCATAAATGCATAAAATATTAGGATTATGGGTCTCCCATGCCTCATTAAGACCATCCATGCCTCTTAAATTCCCCTCTATCCCAAATATTTATGAGGGATATTTATGGATTTAATTATATAATTAGTTAATTCATGGCCACACATCTTAATCTTGAGATGGATGGTCATCGTTGATCCTGATTATTCTCAAAAATTTATAAATAAAAGATCCATGAACATCATTTTTAAGCTTGATTTGTGCAAAGTTATAATGAAAAATTGTTTTCACAATCCTTTGCATTTGATTATTGATTTGAGTTTCAATCTTCATTCATAAGTAAATTAGATAGTTACATATCATGAGTCTAGGTTTTATGGAATGTTCTTGAGACATTAGAGGAGTTGGCCACCATTGTTGTTAAAGAAAAGATCTGTTAATCAATGGAGAAAATGTTTTTGAGATACTTTTTGAGGATGGATTCACTTGGGAAGGTATAAGTTTCTTGCTTTCTTTCATTTGTCTTTCATTGTCATTAGTAATTCCCATATGAATAGATAGGCTTAATTTGGTTTACTCTTAATACTTTGATTTATTATACTAATGTTTGTCTAATCATGTTATGTAATACTCTCTATAGCATATAGGTGGTTTCATTTAGTTTCATTAAGTATGTGTTTTATACACCTATGTACTTGTTAAATAGTATTATTGACCCAACTATCCCAGGTCAACATAAGTGTCCATGGCTACATAGATCAAATGTATAGAATCAAGTGTTTATTCTATAATCCACAAATCTAATCCACTTTTTGTATGTTTTATATCCATGTTTATATTAACATCAAACTAGTTAAGTATCTTATTTTCATTATCATTTTAATATCTAACATAGTTATACTTTATATCCTTAGTATCTCAACATAATAAATTTAGTATATTTTTATTTGAGTTTTGTAAAAAATTGGATTGATTTAGAGATAATATACCATACATGTGTCATATGCTATCTCTACCACATTAACCCTATATTTTCCTTAATCTAGATTTTAGGGTTAGATATTTAGTGAACCCAACCTCTATTTCTTTGTGTGTAAACCCTAGTTAACCTAGGGTTTCCTAATTTCTAATTTATAATGTAGTAATTATTTAGATATGATTTTTATTATCATGAGTGATTGTTCCTTAAAAATTTTATGTCTTTCTTTATCTAATTCTTATATCAAATTTTAGAACATTTAAAATGGATATAAATGAGCCTCTTCCACCTCTTAACTTTAAGGAGGGTGGTATATATCATACCTATAACTAGGTCCATGATATCACTCCTTAATGGGTTAAGGTAGATGGTGTGTGTATATATATATATATATATATATATATTTTAAATCTAAAGCACCTAGGGTTTTTACTTGTGAATCACTAAGAGATAAAATCATGTGTTTTCATTCTCACTACCAATTTTATACCCAACAAGGTTTCACATCTAAATTAAAGGCTAAAATATAATACATATAGAAAAATTAATTCAAAAAGTGACCAAAAGACTACTTAGAGTCCAATTAAAATCCTAAGAGAAATGATTCAAGACAAAGTGGTCAAATTACCTCCTCCACATCCTATTAAGAGATCCAAAAAATATTATTTATATCATATAATACATGGACATCATATAAATTATTGTTTTGCATTGACGATAAAAATACAAAGTTTGAAAGGTAGTGGTGATCATATCATTAATACATCAACCAAGAAAACCACTCAAAATATGAGTACCTATTTCAAACCACAAGTAAAAAAATGATAAATGTGGGTATTAAATAAAAATTTAAAGAAAAAATATTTTAAAATATCAAACATAGAGTAATAAAATTTTCAAAAACAAAACCCTATCAAGAAAAAGATACAAATTCACCTCACAATAATGATACTTAGTTTTCCAAATAGTATAGTTTTGGAATGAAATATTTAAAAAAAATTGGTTATCATGGTCAAGGATTGGGAAAATTTCCTAAGTCATCCTCATAATATTTATACATATGTACATAATGACCACCAAGGCTTGATCTATATTGGTAATACTAATGGAAGTCATTCAAAGATATATTTGGCTAATGCACAAGAATAAAGACCTACAAATGAGAACAAGTCAAATAATAAAATTGTTTAAAATAGAATGACTAAATGGGGGTGAATCAATATTAAAAAAAATTCATTTAATTCCATTTAATATTCATGAATCATTCAAGTAATATTTTGAACTAGTAAAACATCAAGAACCATTCATATGAGTAAGAGACAAGAGGATAACACATAAAACACTGATTTGAGTGGGAAAACATCAATTATTATGAAAATGGAATATTATAATATAAAATAAAATATCAGGTTTAGTAAATCACTAACTCTACATTGATCACCAACCCCAACTAGCTATGCACCAACTGACCCTAAACTGCCAACTACCTTCAAAACATAGTCAAGTAAACATGAAATTATGAAAAATGATTGAACATACTCAAGGTATTTTAATACATGAACTTGATATTTAAACATAATTAGAACAATTTAAAACTAATATATCATAATATCTAATGGAAACTATTGGTCTTGTAGACCAATATGTTGACTTTCTCTCTCATAGACTTTACTTAGCTAGATAAACCATTTTGGCTTCAATGTTCCAACCTCTTACACCAAATTACATGATTATTAAAAGAATTAATATATAATTAAATTACTAAAAAATATAATTATGTGCATTATATATATCAACTGATGTCATAGAGCCTCAAACTCATCATTATAACTTGCTTACCTAGCATTGCTAGATTGCCTTAAAGATCAATCATGGTGCCTTTGAATTCCAAAACCTATGTAGACACATAAAATACTTATGATGCATGAATAATATATTTAGGTATCTTAATAGTATATAAAAACACAAAAACACTAAGTTATAATGGTAAATATTAGATATATAGACCAATCCTTAGATCTCTCTCCTCATAAGCACATCAGAACCTGATAAGTCAGCTTCTGAGTAACATTTTATCATATACAATGATATCTAAATATTATATCTAATATTAACATGTATTAATATTATTAAAAAACATATTCATGAAATTGGATTCATCCCTAATCCATGATATCACATACCTAATCAATTTCTCACTTTTGCCTTATTTTCTCACTATCTGCACCATTAAGCTGTTTAGTGATAGGTCAATTGAGATGATCAGTTTAACATACCCAATGGATATATAATAATCATAAACCACCATGTAAATCAAATACTATTCTTAATATTCTTCATCTAATGATTTTAATACTTTGACTGGGTCAACTCTATCTATTAGAGCAAATTATGAGAAATAAGGCCTTTCATGTAGGGTCTGCTTACACACCTGATAAACCAATCACATCTAGAGGTGTATGGGAGTGTTTAATATAAAATATAATCAATTAAATAGTGAGACCAATCCATTATAAGCACTTTATAAAAAAAATTCACATTGGTTCACTATTTGTGTTCTTTAAGGGTTTCAACCATCTCATAGTGTTAACGATCATTCATAAAGCTTAACCCATTCTTCTAGAAACCAATTCTTGGAAGTTTGAGCTAGGACCCTTCTAAATACATAATTAATAGCTTAGGTTCTCAGTCACAAGTTACACTTACAAATGAATACTTGAAATTTCTTCTTGGGTTCAGAACCCTTCATTCTATGCACATGAGAGACCTCAAAACACTTTTTCAATCTTTTATTTCAAAATTTGACCTAAAAATTAATTAATAAACTTGGGAAAACCTATAACACATCTAAAAAATCTCAATTGTGTATACTTACCTTGGAAAATAAACTTGATACCTCATTATTCCATGCTTTCTCTCTTTGATCTCTAAGCTTTGACCTACAAGTCATATTAGGCCTTGAAACTGACCTTCAAACCTCTTTCCACCTCACTTACATGCTAAAAAAACATATCATATGATTAAAGAATTTCAAACATCCTTCATTTTCCTTGATAATACCTCACGACACTTAATTATATTAGGCAGGGTCTAGAACTAGTGTAGTTGTTGATTTGGGCTTATGTTGACATTCTCTCGAGTAATCCATCACTTCATATACCTAATCAAGTAACCTCATATAGCATCTTCTTAAAATATTTTAAAAACATCTTCATATCTTGATGGATCATATTCAAAATTATTTACATAGATCTTTGAATCTACTTGGGTTGATCTTTAGAACTTCAATGAAATGTTTTCAAAGCTTCCTAGCAGATCTTAGAGCTCAACTAAGGATCTTTGTATATCACTGTGTTATATTCCAAATCTTCATCTTAGGCATATAATATTCTACCCCAAACACCATGAATTTTGACATTAATGACATCAACCTTGACATCAAATGATATCAACCTTGACATCAATGAAAACACTTCTCAATAATAGAAACAATGCTCAACAATCTCCTCCTTTGTCATTAATGGTAAACTATACTAAACACTAATCATCCTTATCTCCCCATACTAGTCTTTCTCTCCCTTCGACATAAATGACAATGTGATGTCTTTAATTTTTTGGTTCACACTCCTAATAATCAAAATAATCAACACATATAACTTATGATTGTATGAGTTATAAAATAAACACATTCCCCTATCTCCATGAATACCTTCTTGAAGTAACTCACCTATTATTGGAGATAATGAGCATGATTATTTCCCCCTCTATATTTGACATTTTTAATGATTTATAGGGGTCTTAATTATACCCAAGTCTTATCTTAGGTGTTTAAAAGTTACCTTTGGAAGTGGTTTCGTTAGGATGTCTATAATCTCATCCTATGTATAAACATATTCAAGTTATACACTTTGTTCACTTACCTACTCTCTTAGAAAATGATACATGGTGGGAATATGTTTTGTCTTTGAGTGCATGATAGGGTTCTTTGAGATGCTTATATCACTTGTAATATCAAAATAGATATAGATAGGACCATCATACTTCACCTATTGGAGATTTTTTAGTGATGTCATGTTAGTGTCATGGAGATGTTAGGTGAGTAGATTAAGTTATTTGATAGCCTAAGTAATAATGAAAAATTGTGTAATGTTCTTGTTCTAGTATGCTTTATATTGGCTTGGTTGATATTCAATTTTGGCATGATTAGAGATGTTTAGGGATGAGTATGGTAATTTAAGAATGTGTAATAGTTCAATAAGATGTTATATATGCTTTGAGATCTTGTGTGCATAAGTGGAATTCATCTAGTTGATCATTCTTTTCATCTAGACACTTTGGGTTCAATGATAGAAAATTTGAGTAGGTAGTTTGATGACATCACCATTACCACATGGGAATGAGCCAAGGGAAGTTGGTCATATAGTTGTGATCAAAATAGTCCCAAATTTTTATGTGACAAATTTAAAATCATGCCTCAAAGTATAGTCAAAGATATGAAGGTATAAAGTTGGCTTCTAAGATAGAATTCTCTATTTTCCTATACTTAGCAAAATTTGCATATGGCCAAAAATAGCTGAGTAAGCATGTTGATGAGGTCAACATTCACAAATATAGAGATGTTAAGAAAAAATTATACTATGGGTTTGTTCATTTTTGTGCTTAGTTTATTTTCACTAAATTTTAGATCATACGATGAAGCATGTCAAAAGATATGCATATGCAAAGTTAGGCTCCCAAGTAGTTTGACTTTGTTTTTCCATAGTTATTTTTACAATGTGGAAAGAAGAGTCGGTGAGAATTTTTGTGGTGTTATATATCACACATTTGAAAGTGTAAAAGGAAATTGGTCATATGGGTTTGTTCAATTTTGAGCATAGTTTTTTTGTGCCAAATTATAGATCATGTGTTGAAGTGCAACAAAAGTTATGAAGGAACAAAGTTAGTCTCCTAGATAAAATCTAGACATAGTTGGCTTTCTGATAGAATATTTTGAAAAGGAATTTTAATGGAATTATATCTTGTAAATATGAGGGTTCCAAGAGTTGTTTGTTATATTGTTGGATTCTCTTATGTGAGGATATCATCTAGTCTAAATTTGAGATCATGTGAGTAAGCACAAAAGAAGTTATTAAGGTTAAAAAATTGCTACTTGGGCATATTGAAAGGGTCCACAAAGTCAATTTTTAAATATTTAAAACTAGAGAAAGATCAATGATGCACATTACCCCAAGAAGATAGGAAGTAATGAGATGATGGTAGGTGCATGATGTTTAACGACTAAGCAAAATTATAGGATAAGAATCCAATGGTGAGCAGGTGTTCATACAAATTGATCAAATGGTGAGCATTGATCATTATAAACCATATTGATCCATATAGATTGATAGAGTGCATGGATTCCATATTTCAATATTGCACGAGATAAGGTGAAAGTAATAGAGTTTTAACATTTGAGAATTGATGCCTATATGTTAAATATCAAACAAGATCAATGGAGCATATTTGATCTAAGCTGAGAGGACACAATATGTGAGCATTGTGTTTGAGGTTTAACAATGACCATTTTTATTTGATTATTTGAATTTGATAATGTAAAAACCAATGTTTGGTCTTTAGGCCATATCTTTTGATAAAAGACAAATTTTCTCATGAAATAAAAAATAAAGTGGTAAAGGACTCTAAGGCACATCTAGAAATATGGATTTGAATATCTAGAAGTGTGTATAAATAAAGATATAAATCTAAAAAAAAAATTATGTTTTCATGCATGTTATTCAAGTGATCCAAGAAGGATGTTTGAGCTTATGTATATATTGTTTCCTTGTTTCATAGTGAATTGGCCATTGGTAAGTGTTGTGGACTCCATGAGGATTCTCTATGAGTATTTTGGAGGTGTGATCAATCTATCTTAACTATGAAAAATGATTAATAAGTTAACCATATGTTTGATGATTATGTTCCTATGTATAATTTCTTTGTTTGAGTTGTTGATCATATACAAAAGTGATCAAAGGTGATTGTGATCATTTGAGGATGTCTTAAGGGACAAAGGGACTAAACCTATGTGTTTGTAAATGGTCTTGTATTTACAATTTGATTGGAGATGTATCAAAAACGTGAATGGGTCTCCATAGGACCTAAAAGTGACTTAAGTCTATTTTGAAAGGGGATTGTGCTTAAGTGTGACCCATATGAGATACCTTAAGGGTGAAGCCATGTATTATGGATGACAAAGATTAATATGGACTTGATAATTCAATATTTCTATATATATATTGGAACTAAATATGTTGGGTTATGGACTCATGAGAGAGAGATTTGGGAGAGATTTGTGAGAGGTTTATGTATGTGGTTTGTGGAACAAAGGATAGGTAGTGTTCCTATTGGTGGATTTAATGAGTAGAACAATTAGTTAACTATGTGTATGACTTGTAGGTAATGTTCCTAATTCTAGGATAGTGATCTAATAGTTTGTGTGCATGTAAAGAGGTCTGAGTGTGTAGATAAAGATAGTTTGAGTGAAGAAGGAAAGATATTATGGCATGCCTATGTAAGAGACCTGTTGGAGATAGATAGAGAGAGAGAGAGAGAGTTTATACAGAGTTGAGATAATCAAGAGGTCTATCATTAGGTGTTGAAGACATCATATCTAATATAGAAGTGTTATTTCCAAGGAGGGTATATTTCTCCTTGTGAAATAGGGTTTCACTAAAGACCTTTGATAAGGACTTGATTAAGGTTTTAAGTTAAAAAGACTTGACTAAAGGTTCCTGATCAGGACTTGATCAGTCTCTTATTTGTGATAATCTTATAAGATAGTAGTCCATGCATTTGCAGGCTTGAAAGTGGGTTTTACTCCCTAAGAGGGTTTCCCACATAGATATTGTGTTGTGTATGTGATCTTGCATTGTGTTTTTTGCTCACTTCTATGAATGATCTATATGCTTCATGAATGATTGTGTTGAATGATTAAGTATTTGCAAGGGTCTAGAAATTGAATTTAATTATTTATCATCACTAATTTTACCCCCTCTCGGTAGATTTTACCTTTAAAAATTGGTATCAAATTAGGTCCTTTCATTAAATATTAACAACTTGAAAGTATTCTAAGATACAATGGCTAGTTAGAATGTGCAAGGTGGTTTCTCTACTAAACAAGTACCGATGTTCAATGGATGTAATTATGTATTTTGGAGTGATATAATGAATAAATACATTATATCCCTAAGGTTTGATGTATGACAATATATTTTGGATCATTATGTTATTATTACTATTTATCCATCTAGTGTTGTATATAAGAAGCTATTTGAGAACAATTATAAGGTAATGACTGCCATCACTTGTGGTCTTACAGAGACTAAGTTCACTAAAGAAATCCACTACACATCTACCAAAGAAATATGGGATAAATTGAATAATATATTTGAATGAGATTCAAAGGTTAATATTTCTAAGTCGTAGACTCATAGAAGATAATTTGAAAGACTCAAGATGAATGAAGAAGATACTATGGAATCCTTTTCGTAGAGAGTTGATGAGATTATGAACACCAGGAGAGGTATTGGAGAGAATATTGAAGAGACTACTATTATTCAAAAGGAATTAAGTTCTCTATGCCCCAAGTTTGATCTAAAAGTATTTGTTATTGAAGAGAGTCATGATCTTACTTAGTTGAAGATGGATTAATTTCATGTCACCCTTACTTCCTATGAGATGAGGGAGAATGATGATATAACTCCAAAAAAATAAGTATCTTTCAAGATTGAAACGTAGACAAATAATAAATTCTAAGGTAATAAACTCAAGGAGGATGACATTATTGATATATATGAAGATAAAATAATTGATTTTATTTCAAAGAAATTGAGGATAGGTTCAAGCAAGTATAAAGGTAAGTTTCCCCTCAAATGCTTCAATTGTGTTGAGATGGGACATTTTGATAATAAGTGCCCTTATAAGTATAACAAGGATGATGATGAAGAGCATGATCAAGGTCATGATGATGGAAAGAGATCTTTCAAGTTTGATAAAATAAAAAAAGCATTCAGAAGGTTTGATAACAAGAATAAGTACTTCAAGGACAAAAGAGTCTATACACAAAAGAAGATTGAATCTCATCAAATGAGAGTGAAGATAGTAACTCAAAATATGATCATGAAGATGATGGTTATGCTGAAGATGAAGCTATTTTCATGGCTGAGGAAGGAATTTTCTTACATAAACAAGGGTCTACTTGGAGTGATTTAGATGGTGATAAATATGAGGTAGACTATGAGATTGCATTAACAAATGCTCATGAAGAAATAAAGATTGAGAATAAGATCAATAAGAATATGAAATATAAACTCAAGGACTTTGAGGAGAAATTTAGTGTCTTTGAGGCAAAAATGGATGGAGATGCCAAGGAGCCTGAAGATATGGTCAAACATCTCAGTTGTCAATTGGAAATCCTATTTATAAGCTTAACATCTAAAGAAGATGAATATGCAAGGTATGTAATTTAAAATGAGTCATTGAAATATGAGTTAAAAAAGGTATCTAGTAAGGTTATGTCATTTGTGATATTTGAAAAGAACTCAAGTGATCTAGAGAACATTTTGAATGATCAAAAGCATGAAAGTGATAAGGCTAGTCATGGATACAAAAAAGAACTAGAAACTATAACTCAAGACAAGATGAAGACTAATGTGAACAAGGAAAATCAGACTTTGAAGATAAATCATTATAAAAATAATGAAGGTGCTAGTAGAATGAATACAAAATAGATCAGACAACCAAATGCCATGAGGTTTGAAAAATTCAATGGTTAGTACTATACTTGTAATCAGTTTGGGCATAGAGCTAGAGAATGTAAAAGACCTGCTAAGAATGAATTTGAATGGATCTATGATGGGGATAATCAATAAAAATGTATAATAAAGTATAAGTGTCTCAACTATCACGATGTAGGAAATTTTACAAAATGTTGTCCACTTAAGGTAAGACAAGATAATTTTCCTTCAAGAGATATTGAGTGCTACATTTGTTATGAACTAGGACACATTGCAAGATTTTGTCCAAATATAAAAAGGTAGAAAGAGATTCTTGAAAAAAGTATGGTTTTCTTAAATTGTGAACAAAGAGGTCATATTTATAGGTTCTATAAGCAAAGGCCTACAAGATAGAATAGGTTTTATGAAGAATCTAGAGTACAAGAAAGAAGACAAGTTAATACATGGAAACCAAAGGTGATAAATATGAGTCATGATGAGATTGTAGTTCCAAGTAATCTATTTACTATGGTGGAGAATGATTACAAATTTGAAGATTCCCAAGAGGTCTCATTATCTACTCATGTTGAGAATGAAGTAACTAAGCTCAAGGAGAAGACCAAGGTGTTAGTTGAAGCTAGTTCTAAGGTATGTATGGATCCAAGTGAACATCATATTGTTGTTGAAAAAGTTCCTAGTGATGAGGATAAAAGATGCAAGTAATATTATTTAGATCAAAAGGTATGCCATGAATCTATGGTGTCTACATGTATTGATAATCCAATCATAGAAGAAAAGGAGAATGTTGTAGTAATTGAGGAAGTTGTTTCTCTAAAGCCAAAGAAGAAGATGAAGATGAAATATAAGTATCATATAAATAAGGAGGAAGAGGAATATGAGGATTTGTATTTTTTTTAGATAATTGAGTTATAAAGGGTGTCTCTATTTATGCTTCTTAATAGACTCTTTTCAAGTGGAAAAGTAAGTGTTATTGTGGTGTTATTTAGTTAGAATAGTTTGCAAGGTCAGATTGAAGGTTCCCAAATGTCAAAGGAGGATATGTATTTTTTAAAGGTAATCCTTATACATATAAAAAAAATTGACCTCATTCTATCATGTTTTAGGTGTTTATGTGGTATAAAGGTATGTTGAAGTCAATTTGGAGATTTTTTTTAGCTCTCAGGTTTCCCAATTTGTTCTTAAGAGCTTGCAAGTCCTAAAATGGGTTATAAGAAGTCAAGGTTACAAATTATGTGGAAGCTCAAATATTTTTATATAAGTATGTAATGTTTGTCTCTAGGTGTACAAGAAGTTTTGGAGGTGTATGTTGACTGGAAGGTGTTAAGTTGACTTTGTTTGTTTTGAGATTCTAAGGTTTTGGGTTCTTTTAGAAAAGTGGTTTCCCTTATGAATTAAGTTATAAGGTTTATTAATATTTTTAATGGGCCAAATGGGTTATCAAATCATGATTCATAAAGATTTTAAGGTTTTTTGTTCTCATGTTATTCAAATACTTTATCAAGTAGGAGGCCTAATTAGGTAGTAGGTTTGTGAAGGAAGTATGTTCTAGAGGATGAGATAGTTATTTCAAATTGGTTTGATTTAGGGGGAATTTAAGAGTGCTTTAGATATGAATTTTTAGGTCATAAAGATGTGTTTAATAAAAATTATGGGCTTTACAAGTTCTAGGTAGGGCTATAAGGAGGTAAGATAGGCCTAGTATGAATATTTGATGTATTTCTTAATTTATCCAAAAATTCAAGGTATGTGTGTTTCAAGGTGAGTTCTAAAGATTGGTTTAGAACATGTTTCTTGACTGATGAGTGCTATGATGCTCTATTGATGGGCATGTAAGTGTCTTGAGAGAGAAGGTCGATAAGCCTGCATGGTGGTTCCTAATGGTGTATGGAGATCTGAAGATGATCAAAATGGTCCAATTGCTCAAAAATATTAGGGGGAGTCCCTATAACATGTTTATTGGTGATTTATATCAATTTTGAGTGTTTTTGTGTCTTCTTTCTTCATTGGTTGTAGTGCTTGATGAAGAGAGTGTTGGTATGGGGCAAGAGGAAGTTGTCAAGGCAAGCTAAAGTAGGTTCAAGGTAAGGGGGAGTTTGTACTATCTTTATAAGATGGTCCTTTCCTATTTGAGAGTATTTTCAAGTTCTTTGGATCAATTTATGCCCACTTTGTCATTATGTCAAAGGGGGACAAAGTCTCTATTGTGGGAAGTATTTGAAGAAAGAGAAGGTAAGTTGTATGTTGTTATATATGATATTTTTTGACATCAATGATAAAAGGGGAAATTGTTGGATATTTTTTTATTGATTTCATGGTAGTGTCATGGAGATTTATTGGTGACTAGATGAAATGATTTGATAGCCTAAATAATAATGACAAAGTGTGCAATCTGTTTGTTCTAGTGTGCTTTATGTTGGCTTGGTTGATCAAAAAATTTAGCATGATTAGAGATGTTCATGGATGAGTATGGTGATTGGATCATGTGAAATAGGTCATTAATATGTTATATATGCTTTTATATCTTGTGTACATAAGTGGAATTCATCTGGTTGATCATTATTTTCATATAGACACTTTGGGTCTAGTGGTAGAAAATCTAAGTAGGTAGTTTGATGATGTCACCATTACCACATGGGAATGAGTCAAGGGGAGTTGGTCATATGTTTATGATCAAAATATTTCTTATTTATTATGTGACATATCTAAAATTAGGTATCAAAGTTTGGTTAAATATATGAAGGTCTAAAGTTGGTTTCTAAGACAAAATACATTATTTTCCCATACTTAGCCAAATTTGCATATGCTTAGAAAGAGCCAAGTAAGCATGTTGATAAGGTCAAAATTAACACATGTGAAGGTGTTACGACAAAATTATCATATGGGTTTGTTCATTTTTGTGCCTAGTTTATTTTTACTAAATTTTAAATCATGTGATAAAGTGTGTCAAAAGATATACATATGCAAAGTTGGGATCCTAGGTAGTTTGACTATGTTTTCCCATACATAGCCATTTTTGCAATGTGGAAAGAATATTAAAGTGAGAATTTTGATGTAATTATATCTTTCACATGTGAAGGTGTCAAGATAAATTGATCATATGGGTTTTTTTAGTTTTGAGCATAGTTTTTTTTACATATAATTCCAAATCATGCATTGAAGCATGACAAAAGTTATCGAGCAAATTTGGTCTCCCAGATAAAATCTAGACATATTTAGCTCTAGGATAGAATATTTTGAAAAAGAATTTTAATGGCATTATATTTTTCATGAATGAGGTTTTTACGACTTTTTTTATATGGTTAGATTATATGGTTAAATTATCTTATGTGAGGAGATCATCTGGTCCAATTTTGAGATCATGCAAGTAAGCACAAAAGAAGTTATTAAGGTTTATAAATGGTTACTTAGGCATATTAAAAGGGTCCCCATACTTGGTCAATTTTTAAAGAGTTAAATCTTGAGAAAGATCAATGATGTTCATTGCACCAAGAAGACATGAAGTAGCGTGGTGAGGACAAGTGGATGATGTTTAAAGATTGAGCAAAGGTATAGGATAAGGATCCAAAGGTGAATGGGTGTTCATAAAGATTGATTGAATGATGAGAATTGATCATTATAGACTTTATTGATCTACAGAGATTGATAGAGTGTATGGAGTCAACATTTCAAGATTGCATGAGATAAGTCCAACTTAATATAGGTTTAACATTTAAGCATTGGTGCTTATATGTTAAATATTTAATAAGATCGATGGAGCACATTTGATCTGAGCTCAGAGGACATGAGATACAAGCATGGTGTTTAAGGTTTCACTATTATCATTGTCATTTTAAAATTTTAATTTGATAAGGGAAAAACTAGTGTCTAGTCTTTAGGCCATATATTTTAACAAAAGACAAATTTTCTCATGCGGTAAAAATCAAAGTGGTAGAGGAATCTAGAAATATGGATTTGAAAATCTGTGTCTACAAATAAAGATATTAAGTTTAAAAGTTGTCTTTATTTTTGTGCATGTTCTACAAGTGATTAAATAAAGATGTTTGAGCTTATAGAGATGTTGTTTCATTTTTTCATAGTGAATTGGCTATTGAGGAGTGTTGTATACTCCATGAGGATGTTTTATGAGTATTTTGGAGGTGTGATCAATCTATCTTAAGTATGAACAATGATTAAGAAGTTGGTTGTATGTTTGATAATGGTGTTCCTATGTATAAGGTCTCTATTTGATTTATTTGAGCATATGAAAAGGTGAGAAAAGGTGACTGTGATCATTTGAAGATGTCTTAGGGGACATAGAGAGTGAACCTATGTATTTTTAAATGGTTCCATATTATTAATTTTCTCAAAGATGTATAAAAAAGGTTAATAGGTATCTATAGGACCTAAAAGTGACTTAGGTCTATTTTGAAAGGGGATTGTGCTTAAGTGTGATCCATATAAGATGACTTAAGGGTGAAGGCGTGTATTTTAGCCAAAAAGGATTAACATGAAATTGATAATTCATGATTACTCTATATATAATGGAACCAAATGTGTTGGTTTCTAGACTTGTGAGAGAGAGACTAGTTAGATATTTGTGAGAGGTTTATGTGTGTTGTTTATGGAGTGAAGGATAGGTAGTGTACCTATTGGTGGATTTAATGAGCATAACACTTGGTTGACTGTGTATATGAATTTTAGGTAATGATATTAATATTAGGATAGTGCTCTTGTAGTTTGTGGACATGTGAAGAGGTCAAAGTTTATAGATAAAGATATTTTAAGTGAAGAAATAAAGAGACTGTGGCATGCCTATGTGAGAGGCCTACTAGAGATAGAGAGAGAGTTTATGAAGAGGTAAGATAATAAATAGGTCCATCATTGGTGTTAAATAAACCATCTATAAGGTGAAATTTTTATTTCCAAGGAGGGTTTAAATGACTTGATCTTCCTTAGGGCCAGTCGCTCCTTGTGAAATAGGGTGTCACTAAAGACCTTTGTTCAGGTGGACTTGATCAAGGTTTTAGATAAGAATGACTTGAATGAATGTTATTGAATATAAATAATTGATTAATATATTGTTTTTTATAATATTATAGGATAGTAGTCCATGTTTTTATAGGCTTGAGAGTGGGTTTTATTCCCCAAGAGGATTTCCCATGTAGATCTTTTATTGTGTATGTGATCCTGCATTATTTTCTTTGTTCACTACTATGAATGCTTTGTCTACTTCATGAATGATTATGTTAAATTATTAAGTGTTTTCAAGGGTTTAGAAATTGAATTAGATTATTTGCCATCATTGATTCACCCCACTCTCAATGGTTTGTACCTCTAACACCACCTTGTAGTATTTTAATGTCTATATTATCCATAGGACTTGAGTACAACATAAAGTAGCTAAAATTTACTCAACCTCATAAGTAGACAAGGCCACTGATGTTTTCTTCTTTTTTATTGATTAAAATAGGCACCCACTTAGGAAGAAGGCTCCTCCATTGGTACTCTTCCTATTATCTATACTTCTTTCCTAATCTACATCTATGTAGGCTATTACATTTAACTTCTTACTTCTTGGATATTATAACCCATACTCTATGGTCCCCTTGAGATACTTGATTATCCTTTTGAATTATTAGAGATGATTCTCATTTGGATCGACTTGAAACCTTCCCACAAGACCTACTACTTGTATGATGTAAGGTCTAGAGGTAGTGGAATACAACAAACTTCTAATCATGGACATATATGATGTCTGATTAAACTTTGAAGACTCGTCTTCCTTGATTAGATTACATTAGATGATCATGGGTGTACTAACTACCTTACAATACTCCATCTCAAAATTCTTCAACATCTTTATTATGTACTTAGTTTATGATATGAATATACCTTTTTCATATTGTGTTATTTGAAACCTAAGAAATAATGATAGTTCTATCATGGACATCTCAAATTCTTTCTCCATCACCTCTGAAAAATCCTTTGTCATGTTCTCATTATTTCCACAAAAGATGATGTTAGACACATATACAAATAATATTAGTTGATGGTTGTCTTCTATTTTGATGTATAGATTACTATCTATAACTCCTATTTTAAATCCTTGATGCAACAAATACTTGTTTGACCTAGTATACCAAGCTCTAGGAGCTTGCTTTAGAACATAGAGAGACTTTTTCAGTCTACAAACATAGTCTTTATCATCTAATAGTGAGAACCATTCAAGTTTCTCAATGTACACTTCTTCTATATTCCCATTCAAAAAGGTATATTTGACATCCATCTTGTATATATTGATTCCATTAAATCCTACATAAGATAAAAACAATTTGATGGTCTCCAATCTTGATACTAATGAAAAGGTATCCTCAAAGTCCACCTCTTAAAATTGTGTATATCCATTGCATACCAATCTATCCTTATTTGTAGTGACTTCTCCATCTCCATTTAACTTGTTTCTAAACACCTATTTTGTGCCAATGACACTTTTGTATTTAGGCCTAGGAACTAGTTACAAAGTATTATTCTTCTCTCTTTCATCTAACTCCTCATTCATAAAAACTAACCAAAATTTTTCTTTTATTGATTCTGTAAGACTCTTAGGTTCAATAGTGGATAATAGAGAGACATTATCTTGATTTATATTACTTACCAATCTTCTCCTTGTTTGAATACCTATAATCTTATTGCCAATGATTTGAGATTTAAGATGATATCTTTGAATATGTCTTGAGGTTCCTTTTGAGTCTTATCTCTCTTCAACTTATTCTTCTTCCTCATCAACCTATATAGTCTCCTCATCATTCTTCAAGGCCAAATTTTCTAAAGTATTCTTTGACCGTGAGTGAGATTTCCTTGTCTCATCAATCTTTACATTAGTACTTTCCACTATCTTTTGTAGTTTCTTTTTATAATATCTATAGGCTGAGCTCATTGATTATTATCCTAAGAATATGCCTTTATCAGATCTAGAATAAAACTTACTAAAGTCTTCATCATCGCTTTTGATGAAACATTTTCTCCCAAACACTCTAAAGTGTTCTACATTTGTATGTTTGTCCTTCCATAGTTCATAAGGAGTCTTGTTGCCATTATTCCTTATCTATACTCTATTCAAAATGTATATAGTAGTGATTACTTCCTCTCTCTAACACATATCAGATAATATAGACTCATTCAACATAGTTCTATCCATCTCTTGAACTATCCTATTCTTCCTTTCCACTACCCCATTTTATTTAGGTGTCTTAGCTACTAAGAATTGCTCCTTATTCTATGGACCTCAAAAATTCATCAAAATAATTAGATCAAAACTCTCCTCCTTTATTAGATATTAGGAACTTCATCTTCCCATTCTTCCCACTCTCAAAAAGTTCATTAAATTCCTTGAACTTGTTAAGAGCTTCTGATTTCTATTTTAGGAATTAAACCCAAGTCATTCCTATGTAATCATCAATGACTAACATGAAGTAGTTGGCTCCTTGAATGCTTTGAATTCTTGTAGGCCCACATATATCTCTATGGGTTAACTCCAAGGGTTTTTTGGTAGATTAATCCTTGGACTTGAAATTTTTTTTAGTCTACTTACCATGTTGACATTCATTTCAAAGTATATTTGTAGGTTTGATGATCTTAGGCATGTTATTCACAAACTTCTTAGTGATAATTTTGACTGGATTGTTAAATTCTAGGTGACCTATCCTTCTATTCCATATCCAAATTTCATTTATATTTCTCATGAAACATCTCTCCTTATTTATCTCATTCAATATATATAGGTTATTCTCAGTCCTCTTGGCATTGGCAATTAGCCTTCTTAATTTGGTTCTCCTTATCTCGCATCCTCTATCATGATAGGTTAGTGTGTGTCCTTGATTACACATATGACTTACACTATGTAGGTTATGTTTTAAACCTTCCACATACAACACATTTTGGATCTTGGTCTTTCCATTATACAAAATCAAGACACCCTTTCCAACTATATTGGTACTTATGTTTTATCCAAACCTCATTGTTCCTACAACATTCTTCTTTACTAAGATGAAATTATTTGTCTCCTATCATGTGGATTGAGCAACCACTATCTATATACCATTTCATGCCTCCATATTAAATTTGAAAGGAATTTTGAGTTAGAATAGAATCATATTGGGTCTTATGTTCCTCCTTGGAAAATAGTCCATCTTTCCTCTTGAGCTCAATATGATCCATCCTAACTTTATTTGGTTTCCATACCAATGTTTGATCCTTTTTGTGAATTATAGGATCTTCATATGTCTTGTTGAAACTCATAGGCCTTCCAACTTTATTAGAGTAGAATATTACAATGTATCATATATTGTGACAAATGTATCATACAACATTCTTTTACTTACCATGGTTCCAAGATGATTTATCCTTCATTGCATTGGGATACATGATTGGTTTTTTTATGTTGATATTCTTGACTTCTTTTGACTTCTCATGTTCTCTTTCAAATTTTCTCATCTTGTCTATTAGTTGTAAATGCACACCCTTAAACTAGTCATACTCAAATTCCTTTGAATCAAACCTTGCATTGACATATTATAAATAAATATTGAGATAATTGATACTCTTATTTTGATGCTTCAAATCATTAAGGGATATTTTGAGCTTAGCTTCAAGGTCTACTTCTTTATCATACATGTTGTCTTCTCATTGTTGATAAAAAGACATAATATGCTTCTTAGGATCATCTTAAAGTTTTTATACTTATCATAAAATAATAGGCTATAATGCATATTTTTGGAAGAATAATGACTGAGAGGGGGGTGAATCAATCTTTAAAAACATTCATTCAATTCCACTTAACATTCATTAATCATTCAAACAATATTGTGAACTATCAAAAAATCAATAACCATTCATATGAAAATGAGAAAAGAGAATAATACATATAACATTAATTTGAGTGGGAAACCCTCAAGTGGAATAAAAAACATTGATCTCTTCAAATGGACTACTATTTTCTTTTAAATTTGGTTCTTCATAAAGCCTATCTAGTTTGGTGCTTAGCTAATTGGGATTGGTGTTTTATGTGGAGCTGGTGCTTCACTAAACTTGATCTTTTGTTATCCTCATAATTTATTGAATCACCAACTCCATATGGATCACCAACTCTAACTAGTCAAGCACCAACTTGATTAAGCTTTATCAAGCACCTACTTACAAGGAGGCACCAAGCCTCTAGATGACTCAACGCTAACTAAAATACCTCAAAAATTTGATCACATTTATAACCATTTTTTCTCATATAATATATTATTATCTTTTTCTTCATCTCTTCTCATTCTTTTATCCCTCTCAAACTGACTTCTAGGCTTCTTCGCTCATCTAGGTCTCTTTAAGACAGATTAGGTCATATGACCTTGATATTCATATATAGTACCCATATTATATATTAATTATAGTTTATATACACCCATATTATGGTATATAATACCTCATTTATCTCTTAAATGTTTTATTTACTTCACTTTCACTCTCTAAATATCTAACTATTTAATTAGGCATATTAGGCCTTATTCTTATATAATACTCTTGCTCAAACACCTCTTGGTTAACCATTTACAATTTAAAATTTGAATTAACCTTCAAATATGTCTTATTACATTTTTAATACATGAATAAATCATTAAAATTTGTTTACCACAACTTAAAAGACCAAAACCTCTTTTAAGCCTTAAGGAGACCTAATTCAATTAGGCCTTCCTTAGAACATGTTACACTTTGATCTCCTTGGAGCATATTGAAACACCCAAAATGGAATGAACACATAATATACCACTAAAATAGACCCATAATAATAATATCTTGGATTCATAACACTTTTTTTATCTCAAACCATTACTTGGAGCACATCATTAGTACTATTCAAAGAAGGCCTTTGCATACACATAAAGTCTACCTTGAATAACTAAAGCATAAACACAAATTTACTAAAAAATCATGGAAAAAATAATATATTTATAAACCTTTTAACCTAAGGTTGATAAAAAAATTAATTATATTATTCAACTTAGGATATATAGGCACAAATAATATAGGTTAAAACTCTTCTTTGCAATATGCTTACTCTAAACTACCAATTGGCTTCAAAACACAGTTAAGGAAACATGAAATTTTGGCACCTAATTGAAAATAATCAAGTGTATTTAATTGAAAATAATATTATAACATAATTATAACAATCTAAAATTAATATATCATAATCTCTAATGGAAACTATTGGTCTTACAGACCAATCTATTGACTTTCTCTCTCACAGACTTCACTCAGCCAGACAAGCCATTTTGGCTTCAATGTTCCAACCTATTAAAATAAAGCCCAATATTATTAAAAATAATGGATAGATAATTAAATTAATTAAAAACATAATTATGTGCATTATATACATCAACTCATGTCATATAGACTCAAACTCATCACTATAACTTGCTTTACCAAAATTGCCAGATTGCCTTAAAGACTAGTCATGGTTTTTTCTTGAATTCCAAAACATGTGTAGACACATTAAAAGAATTTTTATACATGAATACTATACTCAATAGTAATAATAATAATAATAATGATAATGATAATGATAATGATAATGATAATGATAATGATAATGATAATGATAATGATAATAATAATAATAATAATAATAATAATAATAATACTAATAATAATAATAATAAAACAAAACTATGGTTTAATGGAAAATATTAGATATATAGACCAATCCTTCAACCTCTCCCCTCATAGGCACATCGAAACTAGATAAGTAAACTTCTAAGAAACATTTTTTCATATAAAATGATATATAAATATTATATATAATATTAACATGTATTAAAAATATTGGAAAAAATATTCATGTAATTTGATTCATCCCTAATCCATGATATTACATCCCTAATCAACTTCTCATTTCTACCTTATTTTCTCACTGTTTGCACCATTAAGCCTTTTAGTGATAGGTCAAATTTGATGATTGGTTTAGCACACCTGATTGTTATAAACTAATTATAAACCACCATTTACATTAAATAAAATTATCAATATTATTCATACAATAATTTTCATACTTTTACTTGGTCAACTCAATTTACTACAATAAATTTATGAGAAACAAGGCCTTTCCTATAGGGTTTGCTTACACACCTAATAAACCAATCATAGTTGGAGGTGATAGAGAGAGTTTAATACAACCTATAATCACTTAACTAGTGAAACCAATCCATTATGATCACTTTATAATAATTTCTTTCACATTGGGTCATTATTAGTGTTCTTTAAGGGTTTAAAACATCTCATAGTCTTAAAAATCATTCATAAATCTTAAAACCTTATACTAAAAACCAATGCTTGGAAATTTAATATTTGAAACTTCTCAATATAACATGAATATATTAGGTTACATGTGACAATGAACACTTAAAAGTTCTTCTTGGGTTGATAACCCTTCATTTTGTACACATCAGAGACCTCAAAACACTTTTTCAAGTCTTTTATTTCAAACTTTGACATAAAAATTCATGAATACACCTATGATAACCTATCACACATCTAAAAAAATATCACTTGTGCATAATTACCTTGGAAACTAAACACGATACCCCATTATGCCATGCTTTCTCTCTTTGATCTCTAGGCTTTGACATTCAAGTCATGTTAGGCCTTGAAACTAACCTTCAAACCTCTTTCCACCTCACTTACATGCTAACACATTATCTCACATGCTCAAAAATTGTTAAAAATCCTTAAGTTTCCTTGATAATACCTCATGACCCTTCATTAAGTCAGGCAGGGTCTAGAACTAGTCTACTTGCATATTTGAGCTTAAGGCCTTACTCTTGTAAGCTTACCTTGATATTCTTTTGAGTACTCTATCACCTCATATAACTTCTCAAGTAACCTCATACATCATCTTATTTGTACATTCAACATAACATCTTTGTAGTAAGATATATAATATTTGGAGTTACTTACCAAGATCTTCAGATCTACCTGGGTGGATCTTTGAAGTTTTAATGAAATGTCTTCAAAGTTGCCTAACATATTTTTGCAACTCAACAAAGGATATTATTATCTCACTATGTTCTATGCTAATTATTCATATTAGGAATACAAGCTCATACCATACACACCATGAATCTTGAAATCAATGACATCAACCTTTACATCAAATGATATCAACCTTAACATCAATGACATCACTTCTCAATAATAGAAGTAATGCTCAACAAAAACATAGATAGAAAATATAACATCAAAAAAAGAGTAATGGTCACATAAAATATTCAAACTAAGATTTATGACAAAGTAAATCAAAAATAAAGATACACTTGAATAATATAATGTTTCAAATGTGGATATAAAGGAAGAAACTACAATATCTTCACCCAATCAAGGAAAATACACTACTTATATAGATAAATAAGCTTCAGATGAATAGTTTAAAAAATGATGTTCTAATTCCATTGATAAATTACCACATAATTTTTTATATCTATAAGACTTAATACCTATTGATTGAATCTATTAATGAAAATTGAGAAACCAAATGTTGATAAATGCAAACCAAAGATACCATGTAAAAATTTCTCAAAAGATCATGACACACTTTTTGATTCTACTATGTACACATATGGGACATCTCATTCAGGACATTTAATACATTTCTCACTCATAAATTATTATCATCCATTGAATGAGATCATAGGTCACCTTATCTAGTTTTAAATATTCTAAAAATACTAAGATAATTAACAAATCCAAAAATATTTTTAGCATCTACATATATTATTAGCTCCTTGGTATATATGTTGTTTGTTCCATGTTTGTATATGGAATATAAGTATTTCCTATATACACATGTGTTTCACACATATTTTGAGTGTGATATATTCATACACAAATATATGATCTATACATTTTTGGATGTTGATTTTTCCCTCTACTCGTGTCACCAAGATGTTGGGAGCAATCATCTCTATGACCACGATACATCCAATTTATATCATATTATGGTCACTTCACACATGCCTTTATACATTATAATATATTTTTTAATGTACTTGATATGCTATGAAATTATTTTTTGCTAACACATATATCTAGGGAATAATACAATATGTTTATGTTGGTTGTTTATGATTTCATTTAAACTTTCTTGAGTGCCTTGCCTTGTTATTATCGTGCTTATTTGAGAATTTGAATATGTTCCATTATTTTTGGTCCCCATGATTTTATTTTCCTCTTTTAAATTTTAATATGTCATTACTTATTTTATATTAACATTTGAATGTCTTTTATTTCTTTTTGGACATTTAAAAAAGTCACTTCCCTTCAATTTTATGTCATTTGAACATGCCCCTTGATTCTAGTCTCCTCAAACCTTTATCCCTTTATTTTATTTTTGAGTGATTGTATGTGTGTGTGTTTTTTTTTTGAGCTTATAATATTACTAAATAGATATTGCCATGATCTATATCATGCATATTTGTACTTGGTGTGATCACATCACTCATGCTTCAGTGATATAACTACCTAGACATGTTCCTTCTATATGCTTCATGGTACATTCACACTTTACATGGTTACTTATGATTTTGAGGTAAGGCAACTACTAGTTGATACTTTTAATCACCTCAAAATGGGGGCATATCAATTAGGGCATGTTATATAGGTATGACTTCAACATTGCTTTACAGATTCATATTGTAGAGGGGGCATATTTTAGAAACATGTTATCCACATTTGTCATAATTTTAGATCAATGAAAACATATTTTGGAAACATGTTCTCCACACTTATTCAATATTCATCATACCTAGATTAAAGTAGGGGCATGTTTTGGAAACATGTCCTCCATATTAGAACTTATATCAATTTTTATATTTATCCACATATAATAGGGGAATGTTTATGAAACATGTTATCCATAGTTAAATTGTTTCAAATTGTCCAAATTACATAATTATATGATTCAAATACATAGTTATGGAATAATTTTATACATTGATAGCATTATTATACACACTTTTAGTATGAGACATATATAAGGTGCATACGTTATGCAATGTCAACCTAATATTGAAAAATCAAATCAGTTTCAAATTTTAGACAGTATCAGAGACTGCCATCAGCCACAAGGTTGGACTTGTATAGACTATATTGCTCTAATATACTACAATAGTTGGTTCATTTTTTGGTATAGTTGACATGATTAAATCACTCACTCTTTCCAAGTTTATAGGTTGAAATAACTACATCATCTAGCCCCACCAATTTTATAGTGTGAGTTGACTTGGTTCAATCATACTCACCACATTATAAGTATTAATGGGTTGCAGGGTTAAGTTAATTTCAAATATTGGGTGAAAACCCATATTTTCTCCAAAGTTGGGGGCATGTATCCTATAGTATCTCTCTATCTCTTTATATATATTCACTTTCTAGATTTTATATTTTCTCTAATCTCAGTTTCAATGACTCATAATAATACATCTTTCAAATCAATTTTCCAAAAGGCAATGCAGTTGCATCAATACACATGTGTAATCCTAAACCTTTATTTATTTGAATTTCATTTACTTAAATGCTTTTTATTTTATATTATATGTGCTGGTTATATACTATAATATGTTCTTGGTTTTAGGCTAGTCATCAACAAAACACTCAAGTTAGACTCAATAAAAGACAAGGTGTGTTATATGCACCTAGGCACACATTTTCTTGTAAACTAAAATTTTCATTAATAGATTAAAGGGAGGTAAATTTATACACTATTTCTTAATTATAATGCACCTTAATCCTGTACACTTGTAAAATACATATCATGGATGTACCTTTAGATTTTATACCTTTCCCTCTACCAAAACTCTCATGTCAACTATATCTTTGTTCCTAATTAATTATATCTTAGTATAACCAATGTTATTCCAATGACTTATGCCTTATATCATGCCCAAAATTTTATAAACCTACTTATCTCCCATCTCTACAATTTTTAGACCCATACTTATTTTCTAACTACACAAATACTTGCATCTTAGTTAGACACATATGTCGATGCAAGTGTCCTACCCTAATACAAGTGCACAGTTCTATAAAGTCACCCAATTTACAAATGAAACATATTCCTATGGTCATCTTAAGTGCTTTAATGTGAGATATTATTTAAAAGGATTTGTATAAATATAAGATCAATCCTCATTCATTCTTGACCTAGCATATACATAGAAAATTCTTACCTACTCACAAGGAAATCTATCAAAAAAAACTCAACCAAGCACTCAAGTGAGAAAAGATTCCTTATTTCATGCTATTTCCATATATGTCATATGTAAAACACATCTACAAGTTTTAAGAACTAAAAGATAATTTCAATAGCTAAAAATTGCCGTGTTACAAGCTAGGTCACTAGTGTTCTTAGCACATTTCATATGATTCACACACAAGATAACATGTAGGATAAAACTACATAAGTTTGATATCCTCTTAAAATTATTATCTATGAAACCATCACTAATTAAAAGAGGGTTCATCGAAGTAGTTTAACACTGCATGCCCACCAACCCATTTTTATCATAATTGATATAAATATGGGTTTTGATATTTGACAAGGAGAAATAATCCATAACCTAGATATGAATGCATAATAGTGAATGTGACACAAAACATAGAAGCATACATGTGTTCACATCTAGTTTTAGTAGGTATTACATATTGGAATCATTTTTCTAATTAAAAAAATAACATTAATGTAACCATCCCTAGTCGATATAAGTGTTTGTAGTTACAGAAGTCAAATTTCCAAAATCAAGTTAATATTTTGGAATTTAGATCCAGTCTAATTTCTATATAAACACAATATTTTTAAACTTTATTAATTACTAGTGATTTCTCTCTTGCATGATCATGTTGAGTTTGAATTTCTCTGATTGCATGCTTTAAAGGGTACCCCAAGAAAGGGGTGGTGGACCATTGATGATTTGTAATATTGTTGTTCCCTATTACAACTTAAAACCAACATAAACCTCTCACATACATTTCCATAATACTTGACGCTTCCTTTACACACTCTTCCAAAGAACTCTCCTCCTCAAATAGCCCTTACCTAATATAAAATATCTTTTTATCATCTACCAAACATAGTCAAATAGGTCTAACCTTTTCCTAAGAATGAGAATTTTATAGGACTAAGCTAACCCAAATGATTTAGTTCAGGACCTAACTGCTTTATTTCCTAAAAATTAGGTCAATTGGGCTGACTCTATTGGTTAAGACTTTGGAAGGGTTTAGGGTTAGATGTAGATATATAACCAAATCTTTCTTACCATTTCATCTGAGATAGATAGAGATAGCTTCAATTTCCCTTGTTATACATTTTGGTGAACCTGATGTGAACTATGCCTTCCAAGTTTTCTTTCATGCCTTCATTTATTATTTTATTTCTTTTTTCCATCATTAGATCGAATCTATCAACTTGATCTAACATTTTATGAATAGATTTAATACACAGTGGATCTGATTGATTCTATTTTTGTTTATGTAGGTCATATCCAACCAAAGATAATTAGATCGATTAGCTTACCTCAGTTTACTTCTTCACATATAGGTTTTTAGGCTTAAATAACCCAATTGACTCTAATAACAAGTTGAAAATCTTCATCTAGATGACATAATATAAAAACAACAAAATCATCATCTTTAAAATCATTAGGTTTATTCTCACCATCTCAATTATTTATTTTCCTTTATTTTAATCTTGTTTTTCACAACTTTTAGTCTGTAAAACTTTAACCCTACATTAAACTCAATCAACTAGATCAACTAATTTATATAGTTGCTTCTTTCCTAGGAGACTCAATCAAGCCATTCAACTATGTTTCTTTGGCCCTTTATTTAATAACCAAAATCAACCTAGTAGATTTTATTCTATATTGTCTACATACTCGATCAACTGAACTGACTCATATTACTAGTAATTAAATCATCTTTCATTTTTCTATTCACTTGCTTAGAGTAGCACACATATACTAAATATGATGTTTTAATTTATCAATTTAATCAAACTATTTTTCTATTATTCATACACTTTTAAATGATGTAATATCAAAAAACATTAAACAAACTCTACCCAAGGTCTACATACTTGGATTTCATCACCAAGGGGGAAGTTGACTCAGTTTTCTAGCTTAGTATAAATATGTGGTTGATGGTATATATTGCCAAATTGCTTGATGCCCTTATTTATGAGATATTGTGAAGTGATTGGGTAGGATGTAATACCAAGCTAGTACCATCACCACTACTAATCCCTTTTATCCTTAACTATTAGAAACCATCCTTAGATTGACTTTCTAATTCCTTTCTAAAGTTAACTCCCTACCACATTTATTAATAAAAGTTATAATTTAAAAGATTCAATAATGACTGCTTAGATTATCATTTCTATTTTTATTTCTTTCTCTTTTATAATTATATATTATATTGAAAAAATCATATCAGCCAATATTGGTACAAGGTATATGATATGTACCACAATTGGATTGACTGGTCTAACCTAGTTTTTTGTGTGTTTATTTTAAGTATTCTACAAAGCAACACTAGATCATTTAAAATCATAGCTGTCAAAACCTTTATTTAACCTTAAAGTACTATCAATGTACTTGATTATATCTTCAATAGTTTTCATTTTCTAATAGAGCATAGTCCTTATGTTCAACCCAATCTCTCAAAGATTGGTATGTTTTACTTCCTATATAACACTATTGTTCTATTCAACCCAGTCTCTCATAGGATGTTCTTCAGTGCTTCCTCATATAACATAGTTGACTAATTTGATTATGTCCTTTCCCAGATCTTTTTTCATTGGACTTCTTTCCAAACTCAATCGACCCAATCCACTATGTACTTCTCTGTTGATTTAGTTCTTTCTCCAAAATTTTTGCTTAGCTAATCTAGTTAACTTCGATCATAATTTTCACATTTTTATTTTCTCTTAAATTATTATTATAAACATCATGAAATATCCTATTAGAATATTTTTGGACAACCTTAATCTATTTAAATGATATATGGGTTATTATTTCCTTCCTACATTTTTTACCTAGAAGGATATTGACTCTTGGTGTACCTTCTCTTACCCTTCATCCTTGGACTATAATATGGTCAAAATTACCCCAACTAATGACACTAATGCATTAGATCCATTTCATATTTGTCAATAAAATTCTCTATCAAAATTATCTTATTACATAATAGGGGAAATTGACACAAGATTAACTAATAATCCTATAGGAAACCTTTTAAACACCAATAATACTAAACCTACCAACCCATCTCCTATTACTAATTTAGGGAATTTTCCTCTTACCAATCCTAATAATCCACCTTTAAACACTAATGACCCCAACCCACAAATTGACACCACTCAAATTCTTTCAAAAATAGTTCAACAAATGAATATTATGAAAACATATAATACTTCTCAAATTGTGAAAATGCAACAACATTTATTAAAAATGGATAATCAACCTCCTATTATTCTACCTTAAAATAAACAAAATTTTATTCCTATACCTCTTAGATATTCCATGAGAAATATAATTCCCAAACCCCTTATGCACAACAATATGCTCCAAATATTCAAAATAAACCTTTATCTCCCTTTATTGTCTCTATTTCTATTGGAAATACCTCTCCAAATATTAAGTATAATGTGAATAAAGACCTTGTATCTTTTCTTTAAAAAATTGGTAATCTTTACAAAGAGTGGATTCAGACTAATACCTTTACCACTACCAAGATTCTAGTGAAAATATTCACATGATATGTTCTTTAATGGTATAATCAACTTCTTCAACAATTTATATGGAAATTCAAAGATTTAGTCAATCCTCTAGTTAAGTAATTTCAACACAATGATAACCCTAAAAATTTCCCTAGACATTTTATCAATGTTAAAGAATCCCCTTCTAAATCAGATCATGATTTCATTAAATAATGAAAATATTTGGCTCACAAAGTTGATCATAACATGACTGATGATCATTTATTTAAACTATTTATATCCAACCTAGCACCTTCACTTCAATATAAGGTTTAAAAATTTTCTTCCCAAACTCTAAAAAATACAATTGATCAAGTTAAAAGACAAGATTTTATTATGAAACAATTTTATCCCAACATTAAATAGCATCAAGGGATCCTTCCAAATCTCCACATATGTCATTACTAGAAATCCTCCTCAAACCAAAATATGAGTAGCCAGAGTGGATAAACCCCAAGCTTTCCATACATCCTTAACTATTCAAACAATGAAGTAATTATTATATCCTTATAAAGCTTCCACTTACACTAATAATCCACCTAAAGGGTATGATCCTAACAAATTTAGTTGGTTTCTTTCCAATGTGGGCCATTCCCATAAAACATGTTGTAAGCTTACTGAATTTAATGTTTCTTTTATGTTAGGAGATAGATTCAATTATGATGTTATGATCAAAATATATCATCATGATTATGTTAATTCCTATCAAAATAATTAAGTTACCAAGCCTTCATCCTCTAAACATAAAGGAAAGCTACTTCCAACTAACAATACTCACATGAATATATATGTACAAGTAATGTTTACTATGACCAATATTTTACCAATTATCAATAAGTGAACATAACTAAAGTTAATTGTCGATGTAAACCCACCCATAAATATCCCATCACTAAATCAAAAAACCATCACTTGATGAACAAATTCTCAAAGACACCACTACCACTACCATACCTTTTGAAACAAATAAGGAAACACTCCCACATCTATAACCTCAAACTAATTCTCTTCTTACTAAAAACATCTTATCTCCAAAGCCTCTTGTTGGTTCTTCATCTTTTAATCTCATTATAATTTCTTAGAATAACTCAATTCAATGCCTTATTAAATACCTCTCATGGAGTTAGTTTGTACTTCTCCATACCATCGTAAATTCTTATTGTAACAACTATAAGATATTAAATAACCACCTTCCCTTAAGATGAAATAACCTACTCAAGACACTTCTCCAATAGAAGTACATACTATAAAAACTATTTATAATTTTTCCAAACATTCCATATAATTCTTTGAATAAGATATGACTAATGATGAAATTATTTTTTGAGCCAATGATCCTCCTCTTTTCCTTAAAATCATAAGTAATACCACCTTTATTTAAAAAGTCTTAGTAGATAAAGGGTTGGGAATTAATGTTACTTCCCTTTAATTAATTCAAAAACTTGGGTATAACAAAGATCACCTTAAACAAACTCATCTCACATGTCAAGGATTTCATAAAATAAATCAAAAACCACTTGGTTTTATTTAGATCCCTCTCACTATTAGACCCAAGACCATATGTACCAATCTTATGGTCATTGACTTAACACTATCTTAAAATATACTCTTAGGTCTCCCATAGACACATTGTATGAGGAATATTACCTCTTTAGGTAGCCAATGTATGAAATTCATCCATAATGGTAAACATTATAAACTTGAGGATGATACAAATCCATAAGTATCCAAATACTCAATCCCAAATCTTAACATCAAATTCTGACCATTCCATGAATTAATAGTGCACCTCTACCTCAATTGGTTAACATGAATCCAAATTTATAGGTCACTCTTGTCAATTCTAATTATTATAAACCAAATGGATTATAAAACACTAAGTTACCTCCTTACATCTTAGAATGGCTTCTTCATTCTTCACTTCCACATGATTTTACCATCCTTCTAGTTTATGATATTACCAAAATTCTTCATCCATGTAATGCACATAAAGATTATTACATAGAAGATGAATTCACATGTATTGAATATGGAATGTCAAGATTATTGCATGATCCTTTAGAAATGTCACCCCAAAAATTTAGTGATCTAGGTGTATCTACTTCTAATTATCCCTTAGAGACAAATGCATGCATTATTACCCACATATATGATGATAATTATATCATGGATCAAGCTTAATCATGGGAATTCTATGTAAAATAATATAAACAAACATTAGTTAAAATACATGCTTTCAACCATGATTTCCATGTTATTCATATATAAATTGATATTGAATTAGAAAATTAGGTTCATGTAACTCCCATTAATCCTCCACCTCTAGATACCCCATGGGTGGTTGAACAAATCTCACCTCTAGAAAATTCAAAAACTACTTAACCATCTATACATTCTACACAACTAACCTATATACCAAATTTATTTCCTTATCACATTACTATATATACCATTGAGGATACCCACCCCAATCCAACTTAACCTCCATATGGAACACAACCTAACATACCTATTACCAATCCAACTAACTCCATTCAAACTCAACCCATAATCCCACCTACACTTGAAATTAGCCTTGATGTCAAAGCCATAGATGTATGATAAATACATTATTAATATGATCTCAATGCTAATAAAATAATTGATCTCAAAGTAGATGTGGAATAATATGGAGCCTTGCCCATGTTGTTATGATCCACACTTATAATATTCAAAAATAATGTAGAATAAATGTAGATCAATTTAACATAATAGATATTGGTGGATCAAGATGTCCAAATATTCAATATATGTATAATACCCTTAATGTAGGGCAACACCAACAATACTCCTTTAGGAAGGAATAACTCTAAAATATATCTTTGAGGGTACAACCTCCAATATCCTCTTACAATAGAAGACTCAATGCTTACTTTATATCTTTACAATGATAATCATCTCCTTTATATATACCTATAATGGATGGGTAACCCCTTAATCCCAATGGAGGCTGACTATTACCCAATGTACTAATTACATAAGTTACTCCATTACTAATATATTAGACCCATATAACTACTAATGGGGATGTATGCTACATGTTAGAATCTCCATCAACCCATATATAATAATATATCATATCCCTAGGTACATAACATTACCTCCCTCTTTGATATGTTTCATCCTCGAAACATAAGAAGAAACTAAATAATGAGTATGCTTCAAATTATTACACACTTATCTCCAATATTTATCTTTGAGCCACCCATATGTCACCTTAGTAGGTGATAGCTCTCCACCTATTCTCCTTTGATTCTATTCATAATCATAATTATAGTGCTTTGGTGTCCATGCATAACTATTCCTCTTGTTAATTCCATGTACCATATTTTACTGCACTACTCTGATTCCATCCATGACCATAGTAGGTATTCTTCCATGCATGATTAGAGTGATTTCTCAATTCATTACATATTCCATAGGCTATTGCATTCCTCTGATTCCATACTTGATCATAGTAATTTTTCTTTGGCTTCTATACATAGCCATTATGATTATAAATCTAATTTATTACATAACCAAAATGATTTTTGTTATGACACTCCATTTGGTTCCATGATTGTTTCCTATCATGATGATGTAGGTGTCTATATACCTCAAATTTTTCCACCTTATCTTCTACCACTTCCACTTTTCCCATCTCTGTCTCTTGAGTAGATGAAGTGTTCATTTCTGATTATAGTATGCCTTTATCTAAATCTTTCTCATACTCTTCATCACTTGTTTCAATCTCATCCTTCTGATATTCCTTGACTATTATTGGTACCTTTCCCAATATGATATCTTGTAAAGTGACTTTTTTTTCCTATACCAAAACGTCATGAACTTTTTTTGAACATTAATATTGATTGTTCCTAAAGTCTCTAACCATGGATATATAGAACTATATCCATATCATCCATATCCCAACCATAAAAATCTGAATGCAAAACATATTTTTCTATAATGAGATTCAAATAATCAAACATTGAAATATTCTTACCATCTACTTGAACCTCCTTGATATTATTTGCTTGAATATGCAGATGCTTGACCACATTCATGTTGATGAAGTTATACTTACTGGTAGGGTTTATGGACACAAAAACCTTCTTCTTTTTAATGCATCCATGAAATTGAAAAATTGACTCAAATTTATTTGGATCCAAATTATTTGAACCCTTATCATCCAATTCATTTTCTTATTCTTTTCTTCTTCTTCTTCATCTGCTTCTTCTTCTTCTTTTTCTCCTTCTGCTTCTTCTTATTATTCTTCTATTATTTATTCTTCTTCTTCTTCTTCTTCTTCTATATCCCAATGATCTAGGAAGATCTGTTTCATTTCATACCATGAAAAAAACCTTTATGTACAACTCAATTGATCAAACCAATGTAGAGCAGGCCCAAATAAAAAAATGAAATAATCATCTTTACCCAAATTTTTGTTTTAAAATTATTCTCCAAAAGGAGCCACCATTTTCTAACATCAATATCATCTTCCCCTAAAAAATTTTCAACTTCATGATTCACAAATAAAAAATAAGGTTTATGAAACCCTAAAATGTCAATAACTTATTCAATTTATATCAAAACTATCCAAAAATTTTATTTTATCTTCCTCTTATTATATTTTAACTTGAAAAAAACATTTTTGATAAAATTCCACAAATTGTGACCTATAGAATGTATATACAAAAAATACTAAAATTATAATAACTCACTCAAAAAAATTCAAAAAATTATGAAATTTTTATTGTGCGTCTCTTGTATTGTCTTATAGCTTTAGTAAAAATTTAGAAGAGAAAATCATTATATTTTAGAAGATATACCTAGATTATTAAAAAACATAAAATAACAATAACTCCCACAAAAATGATTAAAGAAACCTCAATTTTTTACTGTGCTTTTTGTGTATAAATTTGAAACCAATTGAAATATATTGATGATTCCAAAAAACTAGGGTTTTACCACCCAAAAATTTCCCAAATCAAAGCTCTGATACCGCTTGTTATGATCCGCACTTATAATATTCATAAATAATGTAGAATAAATGTAGATCAATTTAACACAATGGATATTGGTGGACTAAGATGTCCAAATATTCAATTTATGTATAATACCCTTAAGGTAGGGTAACACCAACAATACTCCTTTAGTAAGGAATAACTCCACAATGTCTCTTCAAGGGGACAACCTCCAATATCCTCTTACAATAAAAGACTCAATTCTTACTTAATATCTTTACAATGATAATCATCTCCCTTATATAGACCTATAATGGATGGGTAACCTCTTAATCCCAACGTAGGTCGACCATTACCCAATGCACTAATTCCATAAGTTACTCAATTACAAATATATTGGACCCATATAACTATTGAGGGGGGTGTGTGCCACATGTTGGCATATCCATCAACCCAAATATAATAATATATCATATCCCTAGGTATATAGCATAGAAAATTCAAAAAATACTTAACCATGTATACATTCTACACAACCAACATATATACCAATTTTATTTCCTTATCACATTACTATATATACCACTGAGGATACCCACCCCAATCCAACTTAACCTCCATATGAAACACAACCTAACACACCTATTACAAATCCAACTAACTCCATTTAAACTCAACCTACAATCCCACCTACACCTAAAATTAGCCTTGATGTTAAAGCCACTGATGTACGATAAATATATTCTAAATATGATCTCAATGCTAATAAAATAATTGATCTCAAAGTAGATGTGGAATAATATCGACCCTTACCTGTGATCCCTAGTGATGAATCCATACTTTATTTATTCCATTCTAGATAACCTCAATTTCCACACCAACATCATTAAACTTGGAAACTTCAAACAAAAATCTCATCATTTTAATAATTTCATTACTAGTGTGGATCCTAAAACAAATCCTATTTATACTCTACCTAATTCTCCATATCGTATCTAAGATATAAATGTAATGCTCATTAAATAAACAACAAGAATATAATATGTTACACCATCATGTCTTAGACCCACCACTATCTCTAAATAACTCATGCCAATAGATCATGATAACTTTAGCTTATTCTTTTAAAAGTATCACAAAACCTTTTCTTGGTCATATGAGGATATTCTAGGTATTGATCCTAGTATCATTGTACATATCATCATCACTTATCTAGATGTAAAACCTATTAGATAAAACAATAAAAACTTACACTCAAAATTTCCACCTTATATCATAAAGAAATTATTCAACTTTTGTATGCCAAGTTTATCAAACATGTTGTCTATTCAAAATGAGTATAAAAAATTGTTATTGTTTATAAAGATTCAACATGGTCATTCGTATAGGCATTGATTATAAAAATATTAGCCTCACATGTCCAAAAGGTAATTTTCCATTACTTCAATAGATGTTATCATAGATTCTATTGATGGATATGAAATGTTGTCACTTATGGATAAATTTTTGGGTTATAATCAAATTAACATTACCCCTAAAGAAAAACACAAAACAACATTTACTATGGAATTGGATACCTATTATTACATCAAAATTCCTTATGGTCATATAAACACTATATCCACCTATCATTGTTTAATGACTCAATTTTTCCATGATCTTATACACACAATAATGGAAACCTATGTTGATAGCCTCATTACCAAAGCTAAGAGTTGCACAACACACCTCATTAATCTAGCTATCATTTTTTATTGACTAATAAAATACAATTATAGACTTATCCCATACAAATATGTATTTGAAGTCACATATGAAAAAATTTTAGGGTTTTTAATCTCTCTTCAAGGCATTGATGTTGATTTGGCCAAAATCAATGCTTTAGTTAACATTCCCATTACTCATTTCATTCTCGACATTCACACTTACCTCAAAAATATTGGGGAAATTCAGTTCATCCAAAAAAATTCTTATCATATATACTCTATTAATTCCCTTGTAAAAAAGATAATGCTTTAGAATATACATATTCATGCCAAAAATCTTCTGATAACATGAAATAATCTCTACTCCATCCTCCCACTCTTCAACCACCTATGACCATCCTTTAATCTTATATACCTCATATTGACTTATTTATACACTTAGGCCTAGAAAGTAGTCAACATATGCCATGAGTACCCAATCTCACCTATGGTCACCCTTATCATATCTCTTAAAGTGTTAGGGTAGTTCAAAAGGAAGATCATTGGTCATAATGTCAAGTCAACAAGTTCAAGCGATATGTCATGTTAAAGAGTCACATGGTGTTCATTTACTCACCTTTATAGAGCTTGTGTCAAATTCCCTCTTTATTTTAGTTATGTATGAGGATCTATAATAGGCTTTAGAATGGTCTTAATGGTCCAAACTTACTCATAATGAAGATGATCCAATGTTTCAACTCATGATCTATCATGAATCCATATAAATATGTTGAGAGATTTAAAAGTATGGTAAGAAAATATGGGTTAAGGATGTTATAATAAATATGGTGTAACCTTTTTTAGGTCTTTAACATGTTTTAAGATCTCTTGGCAGATATTAAGGTAGCCTATGTTTGAAATTTCACTTGAAATCATATGTATTACCTTCAAAAGTGGTGTTTAACAGTGTAATGATTCTATTATGACCCCAAAACATCAATAATACCATCAATTACACTCTAAAATGTCCCCATGTTCCCACAATGCCATGATCAAATGGTTTCATATAAAAAAGGGGTGTCTTTTCATAAGTCAAATGCTTTTCCTTTCAACTAAATGGACACATGCATGGGAAATAATGGGTCTTCAACTTCCCTCATCTATAATTCATGATTTGAATCAAATTTTGACCCTATTTTAATTCTCTCTACCCACCAATAATGTTTCAAGTGAGTACAAATCTATATGATATGATCATGGTCAATAAATGTCAAGGATATGTAGAAGGGATTCAATTAAAACATTAGGTAAGAGAATATAGGAGTTTCAAGTCAAAATAGGTCAAAAATTTACCCTTCCTTCCCATAATACTCTTTGGTATCCATGAATAACACCTTAATTTCTTGTTCAGTACAAATAGGAGAGAGAAGATGGCAACCTAAGATATTGGCTAGATGAGGGGGTATAATGGCCTTTTAATCCTTAGAATTGGTTTTTATAATGATAACCTATGCTTTATGAATAATGGTTATGAAATTGGGGTAGTCAAACTAGTATTATACATCCACATAGGGTAAACATTGGAATGGTTTCAGTGTATTTTTGGCCTTTTTGATGAAAATAGTATTTGTATTGTCTTATAAAAGGTCTCAGGGTCTTGACATTACATAATCCACCTCTGGTTTAGATTCATGAGTCTATGGGAGAAACAAACATCCAATTTATCATTATATGAAGATTTCAAGCAATATTTCCTTGATGAGGAAGGACTTTTAATGCATATATCTAAAAATGGGAAGTGGTTTGAG
Source organism: Torreya grandis (assembly GCA_037957365.1). Classification (NCBI taxonomy): domain Eukaryota; kingdom Viridiplantae; phylum Streptophyta; class Pinopsida; order Cupressales; family Taxaceae; genus Torreya; species Torreya grandis. Next base: position 561,890 of record JARHVA010007536.1, on the reverse strand, counting down.
GTTGAATGATGGTTTCCTAGAGTCATGCAGGTCTCTTGTTTCCTTAACAATAAGTGTATTGATCAATGGACCTTGAAATATCCTAATATCTTACCTTAAAATTGTATCACCTTTATATTTTAACTTCATTTCAAGTGAGAATAGAGTGTTCTATTGTGATGGCTATTAGGGTTCATTAAAACACTATGGAGTATGAAGAAGTGTTGTATTCATGTGGAGTCCCTATTTTAGAAAGAATAGAACTAATTATGGCCCTCATGGAAATAAACCATGAAATAGTCTTATAATACCTTTATAGACCTGTTTATAAGACGTTAAGGTTCATTATTAGAGTTTAAGGTATTTGTGGAGTCCTAGGTTTCATTCTCTCCCTTCATGTGTTTGATTAATGAACTCCAAATGCCTTGCCTTATTGAGTGTATGAATAGGGGTGTCTAGGGTCCCCATAATTCATATTGAGAAAGAGTCAATAACACATTTATCATCTCTCAAATGGTATCTACTATGTGATAGTTACATCAAACCTTTTCACTTGTGAATAGGCCTTGGTTTCCAAACTCATAACTCCATAAATCCCTATGACTACCACCTATAGGTTTAAGCCTTTATTACCAATCCTAAAATATGGAAATGAGTTCAAATATTCCACAATTATATCAAGATACATTTAAACTATGATATAATGGTCTATTCAAGTATATATGTTATCCAAAAGTTATGACCAGGTTCAAAAGGGAAAGTCAGTCTCAGTTTCCAAAAGGTTTTCCTAGACCACAATATTGTTGAAATTATAAAATCAAAGGAATGGCCATGTGTTAAAAATAATATAATATTAAGGAGATTCATTTAGATTTAATAAAATCCAATTGAAACTCAATCATATCATGGAATCACTACTTTTTCTCAAGGGACTGTTCAAAGACCCTCTTGATAGTCAACATACCTAGACAATTGCTTATAGGACTATAGGTAGTTTGTCCCTGACATTGAACATGAAATTATATATTCATATAGAGGGAGATCTTATAAAAATGAGAAAATCATATAATTAATGTTTTTAAAAGACAAATAAACTTGAAAAAATGAGTGAAATGAGTTGGTTTAAGCATGCATAAGTGAATTCAAGTATACTTAACCAATTAAGAAAAATAACTAATGTAAATGGCATGGAAAAAATGTTCAAATCATATTATTTAGATGTCACTCATCCTCCTAAATATTCCTAAATGCTTTATAAAGATTATGATCTCCCTAGTTTGGGTTAAACACTTAGGACACATAGGTCTATATATGACTATGCAAATAAGTTGATAAGGGAGATAGGGGAGGCCAATTCCCAAGGACTATGGTCAGATCTTGAGAACATGTTACCTAATATCTCTAATTTTATCACTATTAGATAAGGAGATAAGATAATACCTAGGCCTCTAACATAACTAACTCAAACACTTAGGGAAGACCTAAGAGAGATATAGACTAAGATGGTGGTCAAGGTAGCTTAGGACAAGTGAAGAATGTTGAGACTAGGTGGAAGATGATGCTATGGTGATATTGAAACCATAAATGACCACCTATTGGTGATTAAAATTCATGAAAGTTAGTCTAAGACTGTAAAGCCTAAAATCCCTCCTTAAACCCTCAATACTCCACCTCTATCTTAGTGATATATCTAAAACCCTAAGTAGACTTAAAGTCATGATAAGGTGTATGATGTTGATATAGGTCATGAAGAATGTATTTAGGATAGAGGAAAAAAAGGAATTAGTCAAATTTGGACTTATCACCCCTTTCAAGCTCTACTTCCCTAGTCTTCCATCTTGAATTGCTAACTCAAATGCTTGTATCACACATAGCATGATGACTCAGGTCTAGTAATCTTAGAGGGAGACGGGGACTCCTATGCACTTAATATACATAGATGAAAGAGTTATATTAAGGATCCTATCTTTATGAACAATCCTTAACATCATAACCTATATACAATGCCTAGTAAAGAGATCAAAATCTACCAACTTTCACTTAGTACTCATCAAGTAATATGCATGGGACCAAGATCTATGTAGGAGTTTTGAAGGGTCTATGGGCTAGACATTGATGACAAAAGGTTTTGGTTTTGAGGCCTGTACTCTATGAACCATAATTATGATGGTAGGCCACCAAAACCCTCTCTAAACCCTAATTAATACTTGATGAGTAAATTTCACCCTCAAATTTTTTTAAATGAGGTATTTGGGACTTGAAACAATCTTGATGGTCTCACTAAGTCACATGGGCACCTAAATAATCTATTAATTGGAACATGTAGGGTATGTAGTGTATGGATCAAGCCTAAGAGGGACTAATCTAATCCTATATGAAATAAATTAAAAGGGGTCTACATATTCTAGATGTTTCTAAGGAGGGATATGGATCTAGATGTCTCAAAGAATTGCATAATGGCCACATACAAGGGCCTCCAGGTCAAATAGCCACCTATAGACATACATAGGTGCATAATAAAGGATCATGTGTTTATAAAGGATAAGTAAATGGCTTACCCAATCCAAAATATATGATCTAAAATCCCTAAGAGATTATTTTCATACCAACATGGGTGGCCGAGTGCCCTCATAACTCTAGTCTAGAGTGAATATATAATAACTCTACTTTAGGCCTATTTTTTTAATACCCTTATAAAGGTATGAATATTTTAAGATTGAAATAGAGGATAAAATGAAGTTATATATCACCTAAAACCATAATAGATATGTATTTAAATGATTTTAATGTGTTTTAGTAGTAGTGGTTTGAAGAGGAAAGATCAAAATTTTTCACTTTCGCCTAAATCTACCTTGAGAGTATATAAAATGCATAATTATCACCCAAAAAGCACCTTGATGAGCTCCAAACTATATGTAATATTTTTATGGGGCTTAAATAAATTTGGTAAATTTGAAGGACCTTGTATAAAATAAAATAGTGGTATTGGTTCATAATTTAAGGGTGTAACCTTTATGAACCTTTGCTAAGAACCCAAACCCCCCTTAAACCTCCCTAAAACCCTAATAGTGACCTGATGGAGGAAATATTATATAAATTTCATAAAAATTAATTGTAATGGATTTGGAGACACTTATATCTCATGGTTAACTTTTAGGATATCCTTTCTAGGGCATTGGTTTATACTAACAATTGTAGGGACCCATCAAAATCACTATTTCTAAAAATTCCCCTACAAGTCTACACTAAAGAGCTAGTCTATAAGTACCAGTGAGAGGTGACCTAGTCACCTAAATGAGATAAGGTTACAAGTGTATACTAATTTAAAGGCATAATTCCTAGTATATTATGTTTTTTTATAATATAAAAAGTCTCATTCATTCATATTTAATGTTATATTCAATCCTCATGGTTATCCAAATAGCGATCAACCAAGTAACTAGGCTTAATTACCTAATAAGCCTACTTGGTCAATAAAAGGAGATGTTCATTGGAATATATCGGTAATATGGAGTAAATATAGGTCATAATTTTGTTTAAATTTCTTGTGTATAATATTATGCCCATTTTATATCCACCATGAAGGATGGGGTAGTTTTTTAATTCATATTAACATGCAAGAAGGAGGTGTCTACTAAATGATTTATGGGTGGGCCATAATTTAAACACTATGATTCTTTGTAATTATAAAAATTAGAAACAATTGACAAGTTTTGTGTGATAATATTGTTTATTGATTTAACTTTGGTCAAAAATAGACATCCAATTCCCCAAAAGGTTCATTGAAGGTCACTCATCACATAGGCAATGCATGAGATAAGTGTGGAGGTTGGTTATAACTACTAACTAAATGAATTATGGTCATTCATGACCTCTTCATGCCACTTCCATTCCATATTTACCTCTCTAAACATCTCATTTTTCTATAATTGATGATCTAAGGCCATTGTATTGATCCCTCAAATAGGTATGATGAAACTCTACCCAAGTTATATCTTGTTAATCTTTTAAACTAATAAAAAGGACTATTTTATATTTCCTTCCTAACTTAGTGTGTTATTTGCTTTCTTATTTTCAAAAGTGGTGAATTTTAATTCTCCTTTTCATTCCCTTTACCTCACCTAATTGTTAGGATGTTATCTTCTACAGGTCATGTGATGTACCAATGTGCTGGTGATTATGTTTCAAGAGTAATTTGGTTGATAGTATCTTAAAAAAATATCTTATCCATTACCTTCAAGTTGTATACATCCATCATAGCCTTAAAATTAATTTCTTATGTTTAGGATCTCATTACAAAACCTATTTCAATTACTAGTTCTTGTTTGGTCCACAAAGTGTTGATTAAGGATTAGTTAGAGTGGACAAGTAAATATTGGTGCATCACGTCCCCTAGCTTAGATTTTATTTCAAGTTTATCTCTCCCTTTTCACCCAAATAAGTTATTAATCTTAATAATTGAACTAAATTGATGCACTAAGGGAGCTATCCCCAAGAACTAGAGGTTTAGTCCGTCTACAGGTCATTTACAATGCTTGGACTAATCCCATGTTACCCCAAACTTGGAGAAGTTTAAACAATCATATCCTAAGGGTGTAGTTTTATGAGTTAAAAATTATGGAATGCTAGATGGGAATAGTATTAAAGTCATTTAGAGTATTCCCTTGAAATATTATATGATATCAAAGAGTTTTAAGTAGTCTAGTGGCAGATTTGTAATAAATTTCATGTCAAAATTTATCACATAGTCTTCATGAAAAGGTAAGGAACTTGAGTTTTTTGAGTTATATTTGGAATTTTATAGGATAAAGAGATACCCTATGTATAATCATAATCATACACCCCCTAATTCTCCTAATATTTATTAAAAAAAGAATGTTGTAAACCCTACACCTCTAATGGTTAGGTCTAGACATCAATATTTTATGCCATTAAATGGTGAAAGACCCCTAAATCTAAACCAATTTGATGATATACCTATTTTTTCACTTAATACCATTCCCTATTCAATAGGAAAAAACTCAACCACTCTTATTAAACATATTGTAGCCATAGATAACCTCTACTTAGTTCACAATGTGACCCAAAAAATATGGTAATGAGGTTATTGGCTATTTCCTTGAGGGGAAAGGAACTTCAATGGTATAGGGGTTTAACACCTACATATATCAATACTTAGTATGAGTTTGGAGAACACTCTTATAAACATTTTGAGGATAGAAGTGACCATTTGTATATTTCAATTATAGGTTTCAAAAAACATGGGATAGGATCCCCACAGTATTCAAGATCACCCGTAATTATGCCTTTTTTTACTATTTAAAAGCCCTTAATTTTGATGTGGTAGTCATGATTTAGTCTATGGGAGGTAATACGCCACTGGATGCCTATGAGGTGGCCATAAGGGTATAAAATTATCTAATACAAGTAGTAAATCTTACCCCAAGACCCCTCATGAATTTTTTCCTAGAGATACAACCCCCTATGCCTACCATTTCTACACTACTAGCACCAAATAATCATGATCAGGAAGATGTTAATCAAATAGATAGATTGGGTAAGATTGAAGGGTTGTTCAAGGCACAAAACAATAAGATAGTGGCCTTAGAAAGGTATCAAACTCCACCTCAAAGTCCTTACCAAGCACCCTAATGACCATATCATCCCTGTAAATTTAATATGCCTCCATATCAGTGTAATCCACAAGGTCAAGGGTAGATCACTCAAGTAAGGACCTATAACAATTTCAACCCCAATTTTGATATCACTTCTAAATCACTAGTCCCAATTCAAAACAACTATGCTCAATAAGGTCAATGGCCTACATAATGGGGGAAGCCTCATGAGATTTCAATAAATCCAAGTGGTGATTCTTGCCAAGCCTCTTTCATTCATCATAATCAATCCCCTCTAATGCATGACAGTCAGCCTCCTACATAGCATAAATAAGGTCCTTTTATGCAATATGGAGAGACTCCCTTCATATATCAGTTTGAGATGTCAAATCAATAAGGTAAAATTGGAAGTAAGGAACCATGAAAGACCAATTTTGTCAACTTCAAAGAAATAAAATGTTCTTTTGAGTAATGTGCAACCAATAAGCTTGGGGGTGTAGCTAAGGTAGACAGTTCTATTGTAGTCCATATAAGGGATAAAAAAGAGTAGTTGGTGATGATTTAGAATTTGGAAGGGTAACCCCTCCACTATCTCAACCATCTCAAGAGGATACTAGACAAATTATATCTATTAATACCCCACCAACTTAAAAAATTCAATATTGGAAAAGGTAGAATTATATAGGTCCATTGATACCCCAATTCACACAAGCTCCAACTAGTACTATTATTCCTAAGTTACAACTAAAGGCTATCAACTCTCACATTATTATTTTATACTATATGAAGAAGGTCTATGTGGAATGCCTTTCTCATTTTAGGAAAAAAAGATCTTCTCTAACAAGAGTTGTCCAAACTCCACATCTTGTACAAGCAAACAAAAAATGTGGGTGTAGTCCTAGCCAATACAAGTTAGCCTCATAAGTCTCAACCACCCAAGGTAAACATTACCCTTCCTTTATATCTCTATGTATTTATAGGTGATTCCATAGTACATAAATGTATGATAGATAGTGGGGTTAGTACTCCTATCATTCCTAAGTCTATATAAAATAAGTTGGGGCTAAAGTATGAACCTAATGCTAAAGGGGTCTTACAACTAGATGGGTCTCTTACTAAGACTATTGGTGTACTTAAGGTTATGTAAATTATCTTGGTTGTTTTTCCTACTTATACTATATCCTAGGATGTTGTGGTAGTTGTCCTCCCTCCTTACTTTACCTTATGTTTGTCAAGGGATTTCACTACCAAGATAGGGGTTTATCTATCATATAACTTGTCTTATATGATATTTAAGACTGGGTATGAGACAAAGGTCACCCTAATGTCTAAGCCTATATTTAGGTTATATTTAGAGCTGTATATGCCTAATTTTTCTAATGTTAATTATACTATCATAAATGAATATGAGAATCCTAATGAATAGGAGCCATTTGAACCACTTGAAGGTATATTAGATTTGCTTCTTGATGAATGGGGGGTAGATAACCATGGATATGATCCATAAAAGATCATTGAAAAGGTATGTTTAGGGGTATATTATATACAGGAGGAAGGGGTTTTTATACTAGCTCTCACTAGCCCAAGCCAAGACCATGAAGAAGTGTAGATTTTATTCTTTGATGGCTCTAGGTCTAAGAATGGAATTGGAGTAGGTGACATGCTTGTCTTTCCTTCTAAATAAATATTTTTTTTTCCTTAAGGTTTCAATTTATCTTCACATGGAACACAATAGAGTATGAGGCCCTTATCTATGGGCTATAGTGGTTAAGAAAGAGAGGCATTAAGATCTTATAAGCTATGGGAGATAGTGAGTGAGTAGTGCATCAGGTGATAGGGTAGAATGCAGTCAATAATAAACTCTTGAAGGAATACACACATAGGGTTTTGGACCTCGTAGAATACTTTTAGGCCTTTGGCATTTACTCAATCCCAAGAGAGGCCAATTATTATGCAAACCAATTGGAAGCCATAGGAACATAGTATGATATTCCAAGTGGGGTTAAGGACCTCAAAGAGAAATATCAAATAAAGGTACTATGAATAACTTTAGTCCATGATAATTAGGTTAGGTTTTAGGTATTTGAAAATGACAATATAACATGCTTATTACAATATGAGGCAGAATTATGCTCAAGAAACCAAGGCAGATTGTAATAGCAATACAATGATCAGATTGTCCAATTGAGGACAAATAATTTACCTAAGGGATTGATGACCTTGGAAAATATATTTAGTGAATATTTTCAAATAAGGAAATATAAATTTATTATATCCAAAAAAGAGGAACATTATGAGAACGTCACTATTTTAAAAGATAGGTTGCTCAAACTAGAAAAAGTGAACCCCAAGGAAGAGAAGGAAGCCTTCATAGAGTTATGTCAATAATTTTTAGATATATTTTCTTGGGATTACCATGAATTTAATGTATTTGACTGATCTTAGAAAAATTTTAGGTGATAATTTGGGTGATGCTTCTACCCTAATTGGTGGCAAAACTTCTAAGAACCATAACTTTTGCACCATAGCTCCATTTGACTCCCTGTTTGAACCATTAGAAAGATAAGAATAAGGGGAATGTTGTGAGATGAAAAAAATATTTTATGTATGGGTTTTGACCCTTAAAAACTAAATTTAAGTGCCCCATATTTCAATTTTAGTAGTGTAGTCTAAAAATAGTAAGTTTCTAAAAATAATAATTCCTCAAATTTTGTATTGTTGTGAATCTTGAAAGTTGAACCACTCAATCTACCTTGATATTAGTGAACTTCCACATCCTCCTACATTAAAAATTCATATAAATGAAGATGCAACTATAAAAGGAAATCAAATATCTCTTCTCAGAGATAGGCATATGTTTGGCTCTATAAATTTGATCAATAAAAGATCTCTTCTAAGAGATATAATTATTACAATTATGTTGTTATTATTTCTTCCATTATCTTTCAACCAAAGCTTCTAATTTTTGGATCAGTCATATTAGATTATTTTGTCTTAAGAGTGTATGATCCTGAGGATGAGGTCAAACTATAGGAGGTTTGGGTGGAAAATACAAGATCCAATAGACTATCCCCTTGTTCGTTCCAAACAACCTCAAATGGTGGACAACACTGAGACATATGATCATTTCAATGAGATTTTTAATGAATCCCTCCAATAGTACCAAGAATATATGATAAAATAATTCACCCAAATTCCTCAAAAAATCTTGTTGGGAAATTATATCTCCTCATCTATATAGCTCCATGAAGTATAGTCCATTCCAAGTATGTATTGGGAATCAAATCAAAACACAACTACCACACTTGATGATAAATATTGATGCAATGGGGACCATTTCTTATCAATGAGGGAATAATGATTTTAGAAACATTTTAGATGACAATTTAGGTGATGGTTCGCCCTAATTGGTGGCCAAACTTGTGAGAGGCATAACTTTTGCACCATAACATAGTTTGACTCCCTGTTTGAACCGTTAGAAATATAAGAATGAGGGGAACACCATGAGATGGGAAAAAGATATTATTAGTGAATTTTGACCCCCAAAAATGAAATGGAAGTTCCCTAAATTTAAATTTTAGTAGTGTAGTCTAAAAATAGTAAGTTTCTAAAAATAGTAATTCTTCAAATTCTGTATTGTTGTGAATCACGGAAGTCAAACCACTTAATCTCCCTCAAGATTGGTGACCTTCCACATCCTCCTAATACCTTAAAAATGTGTATAAATGAAGATTTAACCTAAAAATGAAATCAGACATCTCTTCTCAAAGATAGGCATATGTTTAGATCTATAAATTTTATCAATAAAACATCTCTTCTTAGAGATAACATTATTACAATTGTGTTGTTCTTGTTTCTTGAATTATATTTCAACCAAATATTATGATTTTTGGATCATTGACCCTAGTTTGGCTCAACATACCATAGAGTTAGAGGCAAATGCTAAGCCTATGAGATAAAAACAAAGATCATTCAACCCAAAGATTGAGATCTTTATGAAGAAATAGTTAACCAAACTAATTGAATCCAACATCATCTTCCCCATAAAACACTCTTAATGGGTGGCAAATATTGTTCTTATAAGTAATAATAATGGGGAGATAAGGTTATGTGTAAACTTCATGGATCTCAATAAGGTGTCCTTGAGAAACCACTACCCTTTGCCATCTATGGATCACAATATTTAAAAGGTTATACGTTCACAATGTTTCCCCTTGATTAATGGATACTCATGGTACAATAAAGTTTTAGCGAAGGATGAGGAATAAAAAAATACTACCTTCATAACCAAGTGGGGCACTTATACTTACAAGAAGATGCCCTTTGGACTGTTCAATACAAGGGCCACCTTCCAAAGGGAAATGGATGTATCCTTCCAAGGACATATCAATGAGATGGTGTTCATATACCTTGATTACATCACAGTATCCTCCAAGGATCCAAAATATTATATGACACACTTGAGGATGGAATTTAATATGTGCAAGTAGTATGGGGTCTCCTTGAATCCTAGAAAGTCTATTTTTATAGTCTATGAGTGTAGAATTGTAGGACATGTTGTGTTAAAAGAATCCCTCTCTATAAAACTTAAGAGGATAAGTGAAATAATTTCTCTATTATTTCCAAAAAATAATAAGGGATTATAGATTTTATTAGGCAAACTCAACTTTATCATGAGGTTTATACCCAGATTCGCTTAATTGGTAAGGCCTCTAACCCTCATGATCAAGAAACATAAAGAGTTTTCATGGAATAACTAAGGGAAAATATTATTTGAAACCAAAAACTAGGCCATTTACAAATCTCCCACCTTTCTCAACCTTTATTTTTAAGGGAATTCTTGTATGCCTTCTCAACCAGTGATATTATTTTTACCATGCTTATGTAACAAACCAATGAGGGTCTTGAGTATCCCATAGCCTTTTTTAATAAAGAATTTGAGGGGTATGATTAGAGGTATACATTTTTGGAAAAACAAGTAATTTAATTCATGAGAGTTCTCAATAAATTTATAGACATGGTGTCTAATAACAAAATCAATGTCATGGTGGTTCATCCTAGCATCAACGACTTCATCCTTAATAGGGACTTGAGTGAGAAGAGAGCTATTTGGGTGAATAAATACATTTAATATGTCAAGGTCACCAAGTTATTTAATGTTATGGGAATATTTTAAAACTTTTAAATAGATGTGAAGGAAGACAAGGAAGTGGTTTTAGAAATGCAAAGTGATCAACAACCAGCTACACCTACATCTCCTTCTAGCTAACTCAAGACATAGTGAGATTGATTCAAATGGTAGAATGTCTTATAGGCATAAATAGGAAAAAAATAGGTATTTAAGACTAAAATACATTCCTTATATATTTATTGATGGGTTTATTTTCAAAAATGATCTTGATGGCATGCTCTTGAGGCATGTAGAAACTAGCCAAATTGACAAGCTTGTAGACCAGTTTTATGATGAGCCTACAGGAGGGTACTTTGTAGCCAAAAATATATTAGAAAGGAACATAAAATCAAGATATTTTTTACCAATTTTGTTAAAGTAATCTCATTATTATGTTAGTAGGTGCCAAAAATATGCTATGTTCATAGGAAAGTAAAGACTAATTGCCTTGCCTCTGAAGCCTATTCAAGTGGAGTAGTGCTTCATGAAGTGGGGCCTAGAATTTATAGGTATGATTCATCCCCCATATAGTTTAATAAATAAGTGGGTCTTGAATATTGTATACTAATTTACTATATGGGTGGAGGTAATTACACTTAATAAGGCAAATGAGAACTCAGTTTTGGAGTTAAATGATAGTTTAGTGACCAAATTTGGGGTCCCCTCCACCATCATATCAAATAATGTATTATCCTTCAGTAGTGAAAGGGTGGATTAATAGGATATTAAACATGGCATCTAATTCAACTATTCCTCCAATTAATATCCATAAGGTAATGGACTTATGCTATGCCCCTAACCTATCACATGTATGAGGATAGTATTAGCTGACTTGTGGCTTACTTATCCCTCTTTGACATTATATTGTGGCCGAATTGTGTCCAGCTTGTGGCTTTCTTTAGATTAGTATGTCAGTCTATGGAGTAACCATGGCCTAGTTAGACTATATATAGGAGGTAGTGGGTAATCATTTATCATCATATTGTGAATTCTACTCTTATTGAAGCTTGTGAAGGTTGCCCCCTCAAAGTGGCTTATCTATTATCATATATTGGGATATATTTCAGTAATATTTGGATATAATTCTACTGTTATACTTAATTCTTGAAGTAATTTCATTACAAGTGGTATCAGAGCTGCGATTTGGGCAAACTTGTGGGTGAAACACTAATTTTATGATATATAAAAAATGGTTGCTAATTTCTCTGAAATGTTTTTAATAGAGGTGAGAAATAATCACATTAAGCTTCCATTAAAATTTCAGATCATTTGGATCTGTTTTTCAAAATTTATCGCTATTTTATGGTTTTTCATAAAATTGCTCTATCATGCACAATTCAAAGAATTTTTCTGAGTTGTTTACATTTTTGGAAATATTATAAAAATTTGGATACTATTTTTTCTTTGTATATTTTGAATTAAGGCTGAAATAATTCCAAAATCGCTTGGTCAAAGTTGGGTCAAAAGTGTCAATAAGGGTTGACATTGTAAAACCCTTTTATGGCAGGTCCACAAACTTGGGGCTGAGGAAAGGGTGCTGAAACTCCAAGAAAAACTCTTAAAAAGGATGAGATGGAGTCAAAATGGGGATGTAATAGACCCTTTGTACCAAGGTTTTCTGACATAGATCACAAAGTGAGCCAGCTTGACTATAGTGTGTAAGGCATTTAGAGTGAGGTGCAAGACATACAATCTAATATGTAATCCATACAAGATAGTTTTGGATATATCATGATGGATTTGAATATTAATCAATCAAATCATCAAGCTAACTCTATGTCATAAACCCATCAGGGTGGTTCTCCTAACCAGCCTACTTCAAATCCAACTCCATGGCCATAGAAGAACCTATTACCAAAAGTGGATATGCGCAAATTCGATGGAAAAGATAAACTCAATTGGCTCAACCAAATGGAGAGTTTTTTTGACCTACATCAGATTCCAAGTGGACAGAAGGTTACCATGGCATCCTTTTATCTTGAACTTGATCAATTCATTTGGTATCGATGGTTGTGTGCTCAAAAACAAAAGATGAGTCTCAATGTCACTTGGTCAATTTTTACAGAGCAACTACAATTACACTATGGCAATAGTGTGACAGATAATTACTTCACCCAGCTGGCAAAATTGTGACAAACTAGCTCTGTCAAGGATTATATTTATCATATTCAGAACCTATCCTTACGTGTGGAGATAATTTCTGATGCAAACTTGAATGACCTATTATTGGGTGGACTCAAGGACCACATTCAACATGAGGTACACATGTTTAATCCACTTAATATTTATGAATATATTATCCTAGCACGTAGAGCTGAGGAAAAATACATAGCCAACAAGAAGCAACCATTCACTCACTTCAAAGATCGTAGCATATCATCATCAACATTTCCTCCACCTACTAGATTGACCCCTCAGGAAATTGAAGAAAAGCATGTAAAAGGATTATGTTTTGGTTGTGATAGCAAGTGGAGTAAAGGACATAGATGTGCTGAGAATAATTTATTCTACATTGAGGGACCAAATGAAGATGAAGAAGAAAATGATGCCTCCAATGATGATGAGGAAGATATAGAGGAGGTACATGAAGATTACCAACCTATAATCTCTTGTCATACACTTACAGGTATTAGCACTCCACAAACTCTTAAGGTGGTGGGTTTCCTCAAGAAACAAAAGGTGACAGTGTTGATTGATTCAGGAAGCACACATAACTTTATAAACCATAATTTGGCCACTCGATTGAACTGTTTCATCTACCCAGCACCAAAATTTTAGGTCATGATTGCAGATGGTGGCACAATTAATTGTTCAGGCAAATGCCATAGTATTAAGCTTACTATGGGTGGGTACAATCTTGACTCTCCTATGTTTGTTATTCCCATGGGTAACACAGACATTGTTTTGGGAGCCCAATGGCTCACAACCTTAGGTACCATTGAGATGAACTTCCAAGAACTATTCATGCACTTTCATTCTAAAGGTAAGAAAATTGAACTACATGGATTACATGCAAAATCTCCACAATTGGTTAGTTCACATCAGATGACCAAGATGCTAAAAAAGGGGGTAGAGGGAATTATTACATGATTATGCTCTATATAAGTTCAACCCCCAAAGGTATCTACACATCCTGATCTACAAATAATTCTTGAAGACCACTCATCTATTTTTGGGGCCATGCCAAAAGGACTACCACCAAAAAGAGAACATGATCATGCCATTCAACTAATTCCAGGTAGTCAACCACCAAATATTAGACCATATAGATATCCATATGCACAAAAAAGTGAAATTGAAAAGATGGTCCATGAGATGCTAAAGGCAGGGATCATCAAGCATAGCCAAAGTGCATATTCATCACCAGTGGTCATGGTGCGGAAGAAGGTTGACACATGGAGGATGTGCCCCGATTATATGGAACTCAACAAGTACACCATCAAAGATAAGTTTTCTATTCTAGTAATTGATGATTTACTTGATGAGTTGCATGGTGCTAATTATTTCACAAAATTGGATCTTCGCTCGGGGTATCATCAAATTAGAATCAAGGATGAAGATGTTCATAAAACTGCTTTTAGAACACATGAGGGCCATTATGAGTTTTCGGTAATTCCCTTTGGTCTTACAAATGCACCATCTACTTTTTAGAGCTTGATGAACACTATTTTTAGGCCTTTTTTAAGGAAGTTTGTGCTAGTTTTATTTGATGACATATTGATTTATAGTCAGACATGGGAAGCACATCTGCAACATGTGAAACAGGTATTGATAGTTTTCGAAAAGCACCAACTTTATGTGAAGCCATCTAAATGTTCTTTTGGATTACAAGAGGTAGAGTACCTTGGTCACATTATTTTCCATGAAGGGGTCAAATTTGATCCTCATAAGATCAAAGCGATAATGGAATGGCCCATGCCAAAAACTCTCAAAAACCTTCGAGGTTTTCTTGGACTAACAGGGTACTATAGAATATTTGTGAAAGGTTATGGTAGCATAACAGCTCCACTCACTGCATTGCTAAAGAAGGATGCTTTCCATTGGAATGATGATGCCACCAAAGCATTTGAGAAACTAAAATTAGCTATGTGCACCACTCCAATTTTGGCTACTCTAGATTTCTCACAAACATTCATTGTTGAATGTGATGCTTTTGGGTGTGGATTGGGGGTAGTACTAATGTAGGAAGGAAGACCCATTACATTTAAAAGTCATTAATTCAAAGGCAAGAATCTACAAAAACCTATCTATGAGAAAGAAATGATGGCTATTCTTCATGCAGTTAAACAATGGAGGCCTTATCTGATGGGTAGACACTTTAAGGTGAAAATGGATCATGATAGTCTCAAATACTTTTTGGAGCAAAGATTATCATCTGAGGAACAACATAAATGGGTAACCAAAATGTTGGGTTATGATTTTGAAATAATCTACAAGAAGGGTAAAGATAATGTAGTAGTTGATGCACTATCTAGATGGGATGCATCCATAGAAGCATTAGTTGGTGTAATGTCCATATTGCAAGCAGATTGGGTGGATGAAGCTAGGTTAGAATGGGAGCAAGACAAGGATACACAGGTTCTGATTTAGAATCTCTAGTAAGGTAATTTATCCTCTGATAAATTTGAATGGAAAGGTAATGTCCTATGGTATAAGGGTAGGTTATACTTGTGCAAAACTTTAGAGCTTAAGAATAAGATTCTTGAAGAGTTGCATGCATCTCCACTTGGGGGACACTCATGGTTCTTAAAAAATTATCATAGAATTAAGAAAGAATTATTTTGGGAAGGACTCAAGGGAGATGTACAAAAGTTTGTGGAAGAATGCATGATATGCCAATAGAATAAAGGTGAAACAGTTAAGACCCCAGGTTTGTTACAACCATTAGCAATTCCTAGTCAAAGGTGGGAAGAGGTTTCCATTGATTTCATCACTGGGTTGCCTTGTTCTGAAGGTAATAATGTTATTTTGGTCATTGTGGATAGGCTTACAAAATATGCCCATTTTTGTGCTCTCTCACACCCATTTTCAGCAATTACAGTCGCGGCTATTTTTATGGAAGCAGTTCTCAAATTACATGGAACCTCAAAAATAATTGTAAGTGATCATGATCCTATTTTCACTAGTAATTTTTGGACTGAACTATTTTCTTGTTTGGGTACTCAGCTAGCTCATAGCTCATCTTACCACCCCCAATCTGATGGACATATTGAAGTGGTTAACAAATGTTTAGAGGGGTATCTCCGTTGTTTTGTATCAGATAAATAAGAACATTGGGTTAAATGGCTACCACTTGCAGAATGGTGTTATAACACATCTTTCCATACCTCTTCTAAAATGTCTCCATTTCTAGCACTATATGGTTACCATCCACCTTCCATCACTTCTTCATTAAAGGTGCACACCAAGGTTCGAGATGTGGAAGAGCACATTCAACATCAACAAGAGGTTTTGGCTAGTTTGAGAGAGAATTTGGCCTTGGCACAAAATAGGATGAAGCAACAAGAAAATCAACACCGGAGTGAGTGAAATTTTGAGGTGGGTGACTAGGTATTTGTTCGTTTTCAACCTTACAATCAGATGTCCTTAAAGCAACAGAAAAAGGACAACAAACTTGCTCCAAAGTATTATGGCCCTTATCAGGTACTACAAAAAATTTGAAGTGTGGCTTACAAGCTTGAGTTACCTCATTCATCTCACATACACCGAGTATTTCATGTTTCTTGTTTGAAGAAGATCATTGGATAGAAAGTTTCTGCCCAAATAGAGCTCCCAGAACTAGATGAAGTAGGACGAGTCATTTTGGAACCAAAGAAGATCCTCCAAACATGTACTAAGAGGTTGAGAACTAGAGAGATTAAGGAATATTTGATCAAGTGGAAAAACCAAAGCAGTGAAGATGCAACTTGGAAAGGTGCAAAATTTCTGCAACAACATCCACAGTTGTTCAACATTGAGGAAAATGTTGTTTTGAAGGGGAAGGGCATGCTACGCCCCTAACCTATCACATATCTGAGGATAGTATTAGCTGACTTGTGGCTTACTTATCCCTCTTTGACATTATATTGTGGCTGACTTGTGTCTAACTTGTGGCTTTCTTTAGATTAGTAGGTCAGCCTATGGAGTAACCATGGCCTAGTTAGACTATATATAGGAGGTAGTGGGTAATCATTTATCATCATATTGTGAATTCTGCTCTTATTAAAGCTTGTGGAGGTTGTCCCCTCGAAGTGGCTTATCTATTATCATATATTGGTATATATTTCAATCATATTTGGATATAATTTTGCTGTTATACTTAATTCTTGAAGTAATTTCATTATAACTTATATAATCCACCAATAAGAATCTAATTAGGATCATAAGGAGAACTATGGAGGACAACCAAAGGGAGTGGAATAACAAGATAAAGACATCCTTGTGGTTAGATAAGGTCACTCTCAAGAGGTATATTGGCCATTCACCATATATTATTGTCTATGGAAAAGAGGCAAGGCTTCTCATATCACTTGAACTAATAGCCTTGAAACTTACACACCAACTTGAACTCATGGAGAATGATGCAATGGAGGTAAGAATGAATGAATCAAAGTAGCTAGAAGAGACAAGGGATGATGATATGAATTCCATGTGGTCCCATTTATATCATGTCTAGAGATCATTTGACAAGAGATATTCTTCATAAACCTTCCAAAAAAGTGACATTGTACTCAAGTGGGATGAAGACAATGTTAAACTAGGTAAGCACTCAAAGTTTGATAGTCTTTGGAGTGGACCATATGTTATTACCAGCTGTAAAGAGAATAAATCCTTCCAATTATATAAGTTAAGTCTTGATAAAATACCTATCCATTTCAATGGGGTGTTACTTAAAAATCATTACTAGGAATCATAAAACCATCATTATACATAGTAGTTTAGATTTTCTTCTTCCAAATGTTGTATCACATGATTTTTTAGTTACTTATTTGGTTGTATTCATGTTGCTTTATGTTGTGTGTCTTTTTTTTATTTCCTTAATGTATTTTTGTGTGTCTTTTATAGATTTTTATAGTCCTTGAGGTTTATAAGGTATTATCCATGAGGTTTTAGTTAATGCAAAGAGTCTTCATCTAGGAATGAGTGATATATATGAGATCCTAGGTCCTATTGACTAGTAGGTAGGTCAAGCCTTTAGAGATACCAATAATGTTGACTTATTTCTTCCCTTAGGCATATAATGTGTTGAACCTATGTGATGTAGAGTTTACACAAGATTCCTTCTATTGTCCTTTAACAAGTATCACTTATCTAGTTTTTGGGCTTATGAGTTCTTTCACCATGCAAAGGTATAAGTTTAATAGACTGATATAATATGACAATGTTTTCAAATTTTTTAGAATAATCTCTATTATCTCTCTATATCTCTCTATAAACTAATCTCAAACACCTATTTATCACTTATGCAACTATGTTTTACAAACTACACTTCCTTATAGCCTTGTCTACAAGTAAGAACTATTGTACAAAAAATAGTGACTATTTAGACTTGATAATATGATATTCACCTTTAACTTATTGTATCACACTTGTGGGTCAAATTTAAGGTCCTATATGACTCCTTAAGACCACTTTTCTTCTTTTAGCCCTTCCAAAATAGGTCTTTTTACCCCTTTCCCAAATCCATCTACTAGAAGTCCATACTAAAAGTATGGTATGGTCCTAAAATTGATTTATTCAGCTAGGTCATATAAAAATACTCTATATTACAAAAAATTAGAAATTTTCCACTGTTAGTTTTCTCAAAAACCTCAAAACCTTAGTTGTTAGTGTTTTTAAAGATTGAGTAGGCTGAATATTTAAATAATTATCTATGTTGATCCATAAATGATTTAAAATGAAAATGATGATTGGATAAGTTATTTATAATTAAAACACAACTTTTTCATTTGATGATCACTTTTTCAAATCCCTTAGAGCTCTCAAAAATTAAGAAACTTAGTCCTCCTTGACTATGGCCAATGGTAGAATAGGGGTTTAGTAGGGTTTTAGAAATATTTTACAATATAAAAAGTATTATCAAACTATAATATGTTCTCATTACATCAATATACTTAACTAAACTCTACTCAAAATCTTTTAAATTCAACACAAGGATCTAAATAAAAAATCTCATACTATAGGATTCTGTGTTGCAAATAGTATTATCAATGCTATGAATAAAATTTATTATTTTTTAAGATATTATTTATAACCAATTCACACATTAAGTTATAAAAACATCTCTCTTTCATTTTTTCAAAAAACTCAATGTTAAAAAGATCAAAATTCTTACAAGTCTTTGTAAACCCATGCCCTATTTCAATTCTTGTTATCTCTACAAAGTAACCTTTACACTTCTTCTTGGAGGTTTCTTGTCTCACAAAAGAGAATTTAAATTTCTTATTAAAAATTTTAAACAATCTAAAAACCAATCACTTACCATATTGAAGATCTAAACAAGAAAAATTACTAAAACTTAGTCATTCCTGATCAAGGTACTCAGAATTCTCAATATCATAGTATTTTTATTATACATAAACTTCCATTGCTTAAAAGTAAATTATCTCTAAAAATCAAATGGATTACATGATGACAAAAAAATAACTAAATCTTAGAGGCTATTCCCATGTTGGGTAATTGAAATTATTTGCAATTTTTTATGGTTTTTCTAAGATGATCAATGTATGACTATGCCCTATAGACTAAAGAAGATACTTATGACATTTTTAATAATCTTAAGACCTATAAGACACCTAATTAAAAAGTTTTAAACCTTTTTCAATCTCATAAAATTCATGTAAGCCTTTCACAAGGCTTAAAAATTCAAATTTTCAAATAATGTCATTTTAGAGGGAAACTCCATAATTCAAAATTTATGAAACTTGTAATAACCTATATCATGCCTAAGACATAATTAGGACATATTAAACCTAAAATAAAACCTAAAAGACAAATTTAAGTAAAAAATGAGTCCATTTTGGTATCCATAAGGATGCCCCTACATTATACTACCAAGTTAAAGACATTTTGTCATAAGAATCAACTTGGTGTATGATCATATTTAGTTGCTTTGTACTTCCAAATTGAAGTTGTGTTTATAATTTCCTCTTGTAGAGGTGAATGTGTGCCTAGGATCCATAATTTTTCCTCCTTTAGTTCTTTCTCTTTAATGGTGTACCTGCACATGTAACAAACTTGTTAAGGAAAACACTACTGATGTCTTGTATTGCTTGCTTTGGGTGTGCAAACCATGATTTCACCCCTTTAAACTAATTAATATCAAACTTTATTTCATATGAAACTATTGATAAAAAAGTGTTTTATTTATCCTTCACCCATTCTCTTTGCTTGGTACAGTCCACCTCATGCATGTAAACTCTTGAGTCCTTGTATGACATTTGCTTGCATAAGTGCTTGGTTTGTTACACTACATCATCTACATAACTACCATTTACCTCATCTACACACAAGTACTTCATTTTCTCTTTCACATTCTCATGATATTGACTCAACACTCTCATACCATTGCCTTGACTAGGCTGTCCTTATTGAACCTACTATACACTACTCATCTCTTGTTTAAATCTTGTCTTTTCACAAAATTAATTCCTTGATCTTGATTATAATTCCTTATATTAATTAAAAAATATAAATATTCACCAAATTTTTATACAAACTTGAAAACAACTCATTCACAAAATTACTTGAAAAATGCATACTTGACAATGGTTCACACTCCTCAACTTGGGTTGCCTCAATCTCTTTGGGCTATTCATCCATCTTCATACTGAAATAAATATTTGTAACCTATAACCAATACCTTAGAAAATACACCAATAAATTTCTCATCATTATTCAAATTCATTAATGTATGCTTGACTCCTTTATGCTTCAAGGAATAGGTATTCTTCACCCCATCATGACTAGTTGACATGTCAAATTGCCAAGGACTTCCTAGTAATACATGACATACATCCATGGGGATGAAATCACACATGACCTAATCCTTATAGGTTCCAATCTAAAAATCTACTAATCACTATTCATTAACAAGCAAACTATATTCTTTTTGAAGCCAAGAAATTTTGTAAGGTGTAGGATGAGGCAATATTTTGAGACCAGGTTTGCTTACCATCTCATTTGAAACCAATTTGTCTATAACTCTTTAGTCTATTATCATCTTAATAAATTTACCATGGGACTTACATGTTGTCCTGAAGAGTGTTCTCCATTGTGCAATTTCTTTTTCCTTTGGTGGCTTCAACAATTTTCTTCTCATCAAGAGTGACTCTCCTTCTTCAGGTGCCTCTATATGTGAAGCTGATCCAACACTCTCTTATTTTTTTGGCTGAACTTCTTGATTTATGCTCTCATTCCTATAACTTATTTCTTACTACTCCTCTTGACACTCCCAATATTTTTGACTTGCATACTTTTTTCATTTGAAACATTTTCTTGAAAAACCAGTAGTCCCTCTTTCTCTAGCATCTCCACCTCTGTAGTATGCCTACCTCTATAAACACCTCTTAAATATGTATCATGTCTTTTTCCACTACTTTCACCTTCCTCATATGCATGATTATTTCCATACTCTCCTCTTCCTCTCATTTGTTTACCTCTTCCTCTTATTTGTTGTGTATGCCTTCTTTCCAACTTCTCTTTAGCTTTCAAGGCTACTTGGTATGCTTCTTCAATTTATTTTAATGTTAATATAATAATCTCATATTGTATGTATTACTTGAGACCATTCAAATACCTTGCTACTTTCTCATCATCTTCTTTAAATTTTCATGTTTTGATTGTCAACCCATAAAACTCTTTGGTATATTCCTTTAATAAATGATCCTTTTATCTAAGATTTTTTAACTTCCTAAATAAATGTGTATGGTAATCCTTGGGTATGAAATTTTCCTTCATATTCATCACCATCGTATCCCATGATTGGATTTTTGTCTTGGCTCTTCTCTTTCTCTCTTCTTAGATTCAATCCCACCATAAAGAAGCATGTCCATTCTATCTAGTGACTATAAGTTTCACATTATTGGTGTCATCCACCTTTTTATACTCAAAATACTTGTCCATGTCTTATATCCAATCCACCAACTCATCCGTGTTTAGATTGTTTTCATACATTGACACATCTAGCTTTGGTTTTGAGCCCATATTCATCATGTATTTGATCAATTTTTCCTCCACTCTATTGTTTATTTTTTCCTCCTCTTATACTCTAGGAGCTTCCTCTTCTCCATCATTATCATATTCAGATATAACTCTTCTTCTTTTAGCTATCTCCATAGCTTCCATTCTAACTTGCATGTTTCTCATTTCAATAATCAAATTTTCCATATTTTATTTCATTCTTTGAGTTATTGTAGGTTTACCTTAAATTAATTTCATTATGTATTTATTATCTAATCCTTTTACCATACTTATGATTTGATACCAAATGATATAGAGTTTACACAAGATTCCTTCTATTATCCTTTAACAAGGATCACTTCTCTATTTTGTGTGCTTATGAGTTATTTCACCATGCAAAGGTATAATTTTAATCAACTGATATAACATGATAAGGTATTAAATTATTTTATAATAATCTCTATTATTTCTCTATACCCCTTTAAAAACTAATCTCAAACACCTATTTGTCACTTATGTAACTCTGCTTTACAAACTACACTTCCTTGTAGCCTTATTTATAAGTAATAACTCTTGTATGGAAAAAGTACCAATTATTTAGACCTAATAATATTATATTCATCTTTACATTTTTGTAGCACACCTATGAGTCAAATTCAAGGTCCTATCTCACTCCTTAAGACCACTCTTCTTCTTTTAGCCCTTCTAAACTAGGTCTTTTTACTCCTTTCCCAACTCCATCTATTTGAAATACATAATAAAGGTATGGTACAATATTTAAATTGATTCATTTAGTTATGTAATATCAAAATATACTAGATTACAAAAATGTATAATTTTTCCACTGTTAATTTTCTCAGAAACCTCAAAACCCTAATTGTCAGGGTTTCTAAAGTTTGATCAGGCTGAGGCTTTAAATAATTGTTTATATAAATCCAAAAATGGTTTCAAATAAAAATAATGATTGGATAAGTTTTTTATAATAAAAAAAACTTTTTCATTTGATGAGCACCTTTTAAAATCCCTCATAGCTCTCATAAAACAAGAAACTCAGTCCTCCTTGACTGTGGCCAATGGTAGAATAGGGGTTTAATAAGGTATTAACAATATTTTATAATACTAATAGTCTAATAAAACTATGAATAGGTTATAATTTAATAAATATACTTAAATAAACCCTCCTCAACATATTTTTAATTCAACATAAGTTTTTAAATCAAGAATCTCATACTACAAGATTCTATGCTACAAACAGTATTATCAATGAACTGAGTTTTATCAAAGCTATGAAGCAAATTTAGTCTACTGTAAACTATGATTTATAAAAAATTCAAACCTTAAGTTATCATAAACATCTCTCTTTAATTTTTTCACAAAGCTTAATGTTAAAAAGATCAAAATTTCTTACAAGTCTGTGTAAACCCATGCCCTATTTCAGTTCTAGTTATCTCTATAACGTAGCCTTTCCACTTCTTATTGGGGGTTTAATATCTCACACAAGAGAATTTAAATTAATTATTAAACATTTTAAACACTTTAACATCCAATCACGTACCATAATGAATATCTAAACAAGTAGAATTATTAAAACATAGTCAGGCCCTGTCAAGGTACTTAGAATTCTCAACATCATAATATTATTCTTATT
This sequence comes from Torreya grandis, assembly GCA_037957365.1. Taxonomy (NCBI): domain Eukaryota; kingdom Viridiplantae; phylum Streptophyta; class Pinopsida; order Cupressales; family Taxaceae; genus Torreya; species Torreya grandis. Next base: position 538,318 of record JARHVA010007536.1, on the reverse strand, counting down.
CAACAACCCTCATTGCTTAAAAGTAGATTATGTCTCACTCTCAAATGGATTAAATAATTAAAAAAATATAACTGAATCTACCACCTTACCAAAATGCATAATTTAATCTTGAAGGCTATTCCAACATTGGGTTATTGAAATTGCATGCATTTTTTATGTTTTTTTCTAGGGTGATTAATGTATGACCATGCCCTATAGACTAAAGAAGATACTTAAGACCTTTTTCATACTATTAATACCTATAATAAATATAATAAACATGTTTTACACCTTTTTAAATCTCATATAATTCATGGAAGCCTTTCATAAGGCTTAAAAATTTAAATTTTCAAATAATGTTATTTTGGAGGGAAACTTTATAATTCAAAATTTATGTAGCTTGTAGTAACCTAGATCAAAACTAAGACAAAATTATGACCTATTACACCTAAAAAACACATAAAAGATAAATTTAATAAAAAAAATGAGTCCATTTTTGGATCCACAAGGAGTCCCTTGCATCACTATGCCAAAAGTACCCAAGCTCATATGTGGTCACCCTTATCATATCTATTAAAGTGTTAGGGAAGTTTAAAAGGAATATCATTGGTAATAATGTCAAGGAAACAAGTTCAATTAATATTTCATGTTAAGGAGTACCAAGGTGGTCAACTACTCACCCTTCTAGGTCTTGTGTCAAGTGCCCTATTTATGTTACTTATGTATGAAGATCCATAACAAGCTTTAAAGTGGTACTAATGATCCAAAATTACTCATAATGAAGATGACCCAATGTTATAGCTCATGATCTATCATTAATTCATCTAAATATTTTGAGAAGATACAAATTATGTTAATATTATAGGGGTTAAGGATGATATAACAAATATGGGGTAACCTTGTTTATGTCTTTAACACATTTTAAAGTCTCTTGATAGATATTAAGGTATCATATATTTGAAATTTAACTTAAAACCATATGTAATCCATTAAAAATTGGTGTTTTACCATGTAATGATGATATTTTAACCTCAAAACATCACTAATACCATCAATTATGCCTTCAAAGGTCCCCATGATCAAATGGTTGCATATGCAAATGGGTGTTTTTTCATAAGTCAAATGCTTTTACTTTCCACTAAAGGGGCTCACACATGGAAAAAAATGGATCTTCAGATTTCCCCATAAATATTTTAGTTTTGAATTGTATTTTTACCCTCTTTTCCCTCATCTTACCCACCAAAAACATTTCAATGTCTAAAAGCTTGAGAAAATATAAGAACCTAGTATTTTGTATGTGTTTTCAAATGAGTGCAGATCTGTACAGTACAGTCATGGTAAAAAAATGTCAGGGATATGTAGATGGGATTTATTTTAGAAATAAAGTAAGATAATCTAGGATTTTTAAGCCAAAATAGGTCAAAAAATAACCCCTCCTTCCCATCATCCTTTTTGGCTACCATGGATAACACCTCAAGTTCTTATTTAGTATGAATGCAAGAGAGATGGAGACCTAAGATCTTGGCCATAGTAGGGGATATAATATCCTTATAATCCTTGGCATTATCTTACTTAATGATGACCTATTATTTATAAATAATGGTTAATAAAATGGAGTAGTCAAATTAGTCTTCTACATCCACATAGGGTAAACATTGAAATGGTTTCAGTGCATTTTTGGCCTATTTGATGAAAATGGTAGATTTATGTGCCTTTAAAAACTCTTAAATTTACTTAAATTAAATTATCCACCCCTAGTTCACACCTATGAGTCAATGGGATCAAGAAACATCCATGTTATCATAAGTTATAGACTATAGGCAAAGATTATGTTAGCCAGTTTTTGGCCTACATAGCCAATTTACCTGAAATCAATGTAGTGTCCTAAAAATAAATTATGGAACAAGGATTAAATAAATTTATGGATGGAATTAAATGGTATAAATATAACATGTATATTTCAAATCTTTTGAAACACTTTAATTTTACTTAAAGTGTATTTTTTGTCAATATTTGAGGGACAGGTTTGTAGAGTAAAGAGAAGGTTCTTGAGCAGGTTTCATGATAAAACCAAGTATATGAAAGGTCATGGATAAGTTTCAAAAGAATTTAAAAGGAATTTGGAATTAAAATTTTAAGCACAATTTTAAAAGAGCCTATAGGTTTTTAAAAGTCTAATTACAAAACCCTTTTTTTGCTAAGTCCTTACTTGGCATATTATTTCAAGCTTTTATTTGGCTAAATTCAATTCTTCCAAACCTTTTTATTTGGCTAAATATTGATTATTTCAAACATTTTGTCTAAAATAAAAATACTGAAGGCATTTTTCTTTGAGACATTTTATCTAAAGCAAAAGTAATGACCTAATTCTTTCAGACATTTTATCTACAACAAATGCCTAATGTAAAAGCTCTAAAAGAATTGTTTGCTCTGAGGAAGTTGATCCAATAGGGTAATGATGGGAATGCATACATCATTTATGGGCATATAAATTTCAAATTTTAATCTTAGAAATTGACTGCTTATGGTCCAAAGATTGATGGTCATGCAAACATCATTAATGGTCATGTGAACATTAATTTATGGGTATGTGGACATCAAAGTTAGGCCCCTAAAAGTAGCAATTTGCATTAAAAATTTATCAAAGGGTCCTAAATCAAACATAGGCCTACAAATTGTCAAGAACTCAAATACATAAATAGAGATCCAATGGCACACATGTGAGTTGGGGTCAACAAGTTAGCAAGCCCTATGGATAAGCATGAAGGTGAAAAATGGTGAGATCTCAAGAGTTAGATCCAATAGAATGAGCAAAAGTAGAGTTAGTGGGTCCTAGTAAAATCAATGGCACATATTTAATCACACATGTAGATCAATAATTAGTGGGTGTTATAAAGGTAAAAAATCCAATGAGGATTAAACCAAGCATGAGGCTACCAAGTGTATTGATTTGGTAAGACCGAGTTAGTAACTAATAACCAATACGTAGAGGTGAGCTAGGAATCTTTCGATAGAGTTTGAAGAAGCAATGTTTCAACCCAACAAAGTAAATACAAAGGATATAAGTTCAAAGATGGTCTAAGATCAAACTTGAGTGGATAATTTAGGATCAACATCACCATTAAAAGATCCATTGAGGTAAAATAGGTCTTCTTAGACCTATTAAAAACAAAAGGGTTAGTGATTTTTGCCAGAATGATATCAAGTACCTAGTGACTTTCATTTCACTAACATTAAATCTATAGGGAGACCAATAAATATGATTGGTTTCAAATACATATTCTAAATTATTTTTCAAGGGAAAATATGTGACTATGGGGAAGCTTCTTATCCTTCAGCATGTTATTTTTCTCAACAAGAAAATTATACATCCACTTAAAGTAGACTAAGAATGGATTTGTCAGTCCCAAGGTATAAAGCTTTACTCCTCATAAGTAGATAAAAGTAAAGGTAGCATAAAGTCTTGAGAAGTGACCTAGTAGCCTGATAAAGATCATGGAGCATTCATTTCTTTTATGGAGCCTTTTAAATTTTTTTCCTTCTTGATAAGATCATGACTAAACATCCTCGAGTTGGTGCTAATCCATTGAGGGTAATTGGTCCTCATTCAATGTTTTCTATATGCTTAGTTACCTCTCTTTTCTTCCTTTTCTATAAATATAAGCTTTTAATCCTTAAAATTGATCCCTCTCTTTGGTATGAGTAAACTTTATTGAGATTTGTACTATAACACCTATTTGATATAATAGAGATTGAATTCCTCCTTTTATAGTTGAATTGAAGTGTGTCTTATGAGTTCATTGATTGGTTAAGTGAATGTATACTTTCCTTGCCTCTATCTTAAATTTCTCACCTTCATGAACTACTTTGGTAATCCTCATAGGTCATTCTAAGTGTAATATATGGTTTGTTGGTTAGTTTTAGAAGTGGATAATTTCCCTCCCATAGTAGATTAATAGCTGATTCATTCCTTTTTGTGAAATATTAATGTGAGTGATTTTATGTAGTCTTAAATGCATCCTATAGTGTGTCTTGTGTAAATTTTAGTGATAGAATCATTGGCTCATCACCTCTTTTTATATGCTTTCATAATATATTATTAAACTCTCTCTCCCTTTTTCAAGCAAATGCTAGTTTAGGTTTAGTATAGGTGATAGATCCAAAAGGAAGCTGGCCTTCTCCAAAGGTTTGATCCATTATTAAGATACTCATATTCTAGGATCAGTCCCATATTGGACTAGATTTTAATAAGAGGACTTGAACAATACCCTTCTCAACTAGGGTGCAAATCTAGAATACTAATAGTGTTATCACACCATGGTGGGACCATTTTACTTAGCATATATGAAGTTTAGAGTTAAAAAAAATATTTTCAATAGGAGGAGACATCCACCATCATCAAAAGCTGAGTATTCTTCAAATTTTAAAGATCTAGATAGTATTCGCATGTCAAAGGCCACTACAAGGTCAATAATTAAAGGTATTTCCTTTGAATTCATTGAGTTGCCTTTTAATTCTTATAAAAGAGCTAAATTTAATAGTATAAAATGTTATCCTCTAAAGCAATATTCATCCCATGGTCAACCTATTTTTTTGTCCAAGCTATTATCCCCATTTCCCAGATTCCTTTTTCCCAAATGGAGATCAAGAATCAAGTGTTTATTCCATTAAATAGGGGTATTTCCCTCAATTTGGCTCATCTTGATGACATCCCTATGTATACCCTTAAGAGTATTCATTTCTTCTCAGGAGAATGGGATAAGATAACTACTATTGAGACTATCCAAGATGTTGCCAACCTTTGTTTTGTTCATAATATTACTCAAGATAATGTGTCTATTAGACTGATTGATACTTCTTTTAAAGGAAAATCATTGAAATGGTATAGGAATATTTCTTTGACTTGCATTTCTACCTAGGATGAGTTAGGTGAAGCCTTGGTCAAATAATTTTAAGATAAATCTGATCACCTATCTTTAGTGGAATAATTAACTACCATAAATACCCCCATGAATTCATGTTTGATTTTAACCTCAAATTTTAAAAGACATGGACTAAAATACCAATATTGGTTAGACTATCTCCAGAATATGCCTTCTTGCACTATCTAAAAGCACTTGATTTAGATATTAGTATGATGATATAGTCTATGGGTGGTAATACTTTTCCAAATGCATATGAGGTTGTAATAAGAGTGGAGAATAGCTTGATATAAGCTAGTAAGATTTCTCCAATCCCATCTTTAGCTCCTATTCCATTTCCTAAAGCCCAAGTTGTAGCCCCTTCTAATCAAGTTACTTAGCCACTTGTAGATGGATATTTGAGAATTTTATGAAAATATTTTGGGAATGAAATAGTTAAACTAAAAATATATTAATACCAAGGTAGGCCTTATCAAAAATAGAATTAAAACTCCTATCAACAATAGAACCAAAGGCCTCCCTATCAATATTTTAGAGAAAATAGACTTCATTATCAATAAAAAGGATCTATAGTTCCAATTAAACCATATACATCTCTTGATCCCAATGCATCTTCAAGTTCAAGTTCCATTATTCCAATGCATCCTCAAAATAACTTGATGGAAGATTTAGGTTGGTAGCCATTTGATGCCAATGATACTCAAAACTAAGCCTTGGTATCCCATGACATTACTATACCACAAATATCACAAGAAGAGTGTTCTATTTAAGAAGGTAAATATCAAGAGATAAACTTGGTTTTTCAAGGAGAGACTCAATAAGTCCAAGGGAAGCTTGACACCATTAATGTAAATTTTTAAATGGATGATAATATTGCATTCAATAAAATTGGTGAGACTAGCAACACTGATGGTCAAGTTACAACTCAAAATAGATCTAAAAGAAGAGTTATTGAAGAACCTAAAAATGTGAGTAGTGCCTCTAATTATCCTAAGATTTTTTTTAAGAGTGACAAAAATCAACCCGCTGTCCCTACAACACATAAAAATCAAAATTTAGAAGCTAAGAAAGTCACTCAAATACCTTTAGTCCATGAATAACCAATAGTTCAAAAGATGTAGCCAAAGGTTAGTAGAAATAAATTTATCATAATAGATCATATTAGAAAGTATAATGTTAGCATTATCATGTGGGATTCCCTTGTTATTCCATGATAAAAAGATATGCTTATCCAAGAGATTTCAGCTCTTAGGGTATCTCCAAAACCATTTGAGAAATAAGGTGCAGTTCTAACAAATTCATATTAGTTAGCTAAGAAAAAAGTAAAAAATATGGTAAAAGTGGGAAAATATGAGGAAAAATTAAATAAAAAATCCTCCCTTATACCTCTCTTTAATAGTTGGTGACTATTTAGTTCATAACTATATGGTGGATAATGGAGCCAGTAACACTATCATGCTTAAGTAAATTATAGATAAGCTTGGTCTTACCTATGAATGAAATACTAAATGATTAATTTATATATATGGTTCACTATCAAAGATAGTATTCATCATCAAATATCTAAATTTGACACTACATTCTTGCCCCAACATCACCATTTAACAAGATGTAGTTATAGTGGACTTGCCTCCTTATTTTGTCATGTGTCTCTCAAGAGACTTTACCTCAAAGATTGGAGTATATTTATCAATTGATTAGACATATTTAATGTTTGATACCAATTATGATACTAAGGTAACAATACATTCTTAACCTATTTCACATTTCCATTTGGAGCCATATATTCTAAGTATTGTGAATAGTAATTGTATCATCTTAGATGAAGTCCTAGAAGCTAGTAGAGAGGAAACAAAGTCACCTCTAGATGGAATTATATATCTATTATTAGATTAATGGGACTCTAATTTTCATGAGTAAAATCTTTATAATCTAATTGACTAAGGATTTGGTGTTTATTGACTACATGAAAAAGATACACCAATATCAACTTTGATGAAGGATGATGAGTCTAGTGATGGCCAATCGAAAGTATACTTTGATGGGTCAAGAAATAAAAATGATATTGGGGATGGAATTATTTTTATTTTTATACCCAATAAAATTTTATTATCTTCTCTCAAGTTTTAGTTTGGTTTTTTTAACAATGTTGTCATATATGAGGCATTAGTTCATGGTTTGCAATAGGAAAGAAGGATGAAGATCAATACATTACAAGTCTTTAGAGATAGTGAGCTGGTAGTTCACCAAGTAATAGGTATAAAAATATTCCAAAATCCATTTATTAGATCTTAAAATCATAGGGTATGTTATTTACTTGAATATTTATAATCCTTTAACATTCAGGTAATACTAAGAAATGAGAACAAATATGCAGACAGGTTGGCTTCCATTGGGTCAAAATTTAGTATCCAAACTGATGTAAGAAGTGATAAGGTTAAATCAAACATTAAGGTAGTTATTAGGGCTTATATTATTGATAATAATGATAATTGGCAAGTTTTTTAAGATGACAATCAGATCAATAGGTTCCTACAAGAAGAGGCTGAGTTTTCATCAAGGAACGAAGAGAAAATATCATAGCAGTATGATCACTAGATTATGCATCTAAAGATAAATAATTTTCCTAAAGGATTGGTCACCCTTAAAATTTTATTCAATGGTGATGATGAGCTAAGGAAATAAAAGTCTATATTTTCAAAAAAGGAGGAACACCATACCAATGTCAGGATTGCAACTGGTAAGATCTTAGAATTAGTTAAAGTTTGCACTCTTTCAAAAAAGGAAACTTTGATTAAGTTATGTTCAAGTTTTATGGATGCATTTGAATGGAAATATAATGACCTAAAAAGATTTGATCCAAGTCTATCTCAATACACCATTGAATTAGAGGTTAAAACTAAGCTATTTAGACAAAGACAAAGGCCTATCAATCCAAAGATTGAGCCTTTGATGAGAGTTGAGCTTCATAAGCTCATTGAGTTAGTTATCATACTTTTGATCAAGCAATAAACTTGGGTGGCAAACCTTGATCTAGTATGTAAAAAGAGTGGTGAAATTAGACTATGTTCAACTTTTGTGACTTGAATAAGGATTTCATTAAATACCACCATCCATTTCCATCTATGGAACAAATTTTACGTCTAGTTGCAGGTTTAGAAAGGTTCTCCTTATTGGAAGGCTATAGTAGATACAATCAAATTTTGGTCAAGGAAGAAGACTAATTCAAAATATCCTTCACCATAAAGTAGGGGAAATTTTCATATATAAATATGCCATTTTGTTTATCCAATGTTGGAGCCACTTTTTAGAAAGCCATATATATTACATTTTAGGGTCTCCATAACAATTTTATTCTTGTTTATTTGGATGATATAATAATGCTCTCTAATAGTGCAAGTGAGCACATGGTTCACCTTAATCAATTTTTTGAAAAGCATAGACAATGTGAGATATCTCTAAACCCCAAAAAATATGTCTTCTCAATTCATGAAGGTTAGCTTCTTAGACATGTGATTTAAAATCATGGTATGAGTATAGATCTTGATAGGGTAGATTCAATTATTGTAATTTCCTTGCCTAAGCACCAAAAATCTCTTGAAATCTTCTTAGGCAAGATATATTTTATAATAAGGTATATTTCATATTTTTCCACTTTATTAAGGCCATTTACAACTATGCTAAATAATTTTTAGAGTTTCAACTGGTCCAAGGAAGGAGTAAGAAGCTTTGAAGAAATAAAAAAAGCCATAGATGGTGTTCATATACTTATAAACCCTAATTTCATGAAGGATTTTATCCTTTACACTTATGCTAATATTGACACAAATTTAGGTATTATCATATAGTAGAACCATGAGTCTTTAGAATAGCCAATAGCCTTCTTCAGTTAAGTCTTAGAAGAATATGAAACAAGGTACTCTTTATTGAAAAGCTTGCACTTTCAATTCTAAGGTCACTCAAGAAAATTAGATAGTTATTGTCTAGTAATAAGATACATCTGATGGTTGCCTATTAAAGTGTCAAATAATTCCTTTTGAATAAAGATATAAATGAGAAAAAAACTAGTTTTATAACTAGAGTAATGGAGTATGATGTAGAGATCAAATTAAAAAAGCTGGTAAGAGACAAGGGACTTTAATGAACATCTATCCCAAGATTTGCAAGAGTCTAATGAGGTGGTTATGGTGTCAACTAATGAAGAAAAGAAAATGATCTCACCTCACATTATAGTTGGTTCCAAGACATGGTAATATTTCTCTAGGATGGTATTTATCCTTCTCTTCTAATCCCTTCAAGAAGAAGATATTTCAAATTAAAGTCAATTATTTTTCTTCTTGTTGATGGTGTTTTGTTCATGAAAGATATCAATGGTATGCTGCTAAGATGTATAGAGCCACATCAGGCACATATATTACTCAAGTAGTTACATGATGGACATGGTGGAGGACATTAATTAGTGAGAAATATAGACCACAAGATCATGAGAAGTGGTTATTATTGGCTAAGCTTATTTGGAGATTGTCATGCATGGGTTAGGAAATGCAGACAATGTGTTATTTTTATTAGAAAGGTGAAGCTTATAGCCTTAAATTTCCAACCAATTATAGTAAATAAACCCTTTGTATAATGGGGATTAGACTTTATTGGTCTAATTAACCCCCCTTCAATCTTAGGGCATATATAGATACTAACTATTATAGACTATTTTACTAGATGAATAGAGGTAGTAGTGTTGAAGGAAGAAAATGAGTCCAATGTTCTAGATTTTTATGAAGGTCTACTTACTAGGTTTGGAGTCCCTATAAATCAACCCTTTATCCAATGTGGATTGGAATTTATTGGTCTCATTAACCCCCCTTAAAGCTAAATACATAAATGGATACTGACTATAATAGACTATTTTACTAGATGGATAGAGGTAGTAGTGTTGAAGGAAGCAAACAAGTAAAATGTTCTAGATTTTTATGAAGATCTAACTACTACGTTTGGATTCCCTTCAAATATTATTTTTGAAAATTGTATGGCTTTTATGGGGTATAGAATTAGTCAATGGGCAATCAAACATAGTTTTTTCCTTAGTACTTCATCAAATTACTATCCACAGGGTAATGACCTTGATGAGTCCACTAATAAGAATCTCTTGAAGATCATATGAAGGATTATTGAAGATAATAAAAGATCATGGCACCTCAAGCTGAAGTCAGTTATGTGGGTTGATAGAATCACCTACAAGAAATCAATAGCCAACTCTCCATATAAGTTGGTGTATGGCAAGGAAACAAGAATGCCTATTTGTCTTGAATTTCTTGCCCTAAAAATGATGCACTAAATTGAGATATTAGAAAATGAACCTATAGAGATCAGATATGTTGATTTTATGGAGATAGAAGAGATAATACATCAGTCCATGCTAGCCATGGAAAATCATCGAGGAAAGGTAAAGAGAACCTTTGACAAAGGAGCTTCTTCACATAGTTTCAAAGAAGGATATTTGTCCCTCAAATAGGATGAGGATAGATCTAATTTTGGAAGTCATACAAAGTTTGACTCTCTTTAGAGTGGTCCATATGAAATCCCCAATTGTAAAGATGGATGGCAAGGAGCTTCCTATCCCAATCAATGGGATACATTTGAAACATTGCTTTTAAGGAAGATAAGCTCCTTGTACATAGTTTATTTGTTTTCCTCCAAGTTTTATTTACTAAAACATTAGCTTATTTCTATTTTGTATCAAATAATTACTTTGTTTACAAATTTAATCTGTTAAGTAGTTTCCTTGTTTCATGTTTTTCTTTCCCTATTTTGGTGGAATTATTTTGTCTTTTCAATCAAGAGGTTTGTTTCAGTCATGGAACAAATGTATGATCTATTATGATTTAAGAGTCATGTAAATGGTTTGAGTTCTCAAGCATAGTAGGCATGCTACCCAACTAAGTTGCCAAAGATGTTAGCCAATTTTTGGCCTACATATCAAACTTGCCTTAATATAGTGTGGTGTCTTGAAGATCAAGTATGGAATAAGGATTGAATAGTTTTTTAGATGGAATGAATGGTCCAAAGATCATCTGTAGATTTCAAATCTTTTGAAACACTTTAAGTTTACTCAAAGTGTATCTTTTGTCAATATTTAAGGGATAGATCTACAGAGCAAAGAGAAGGTTCTTAGGTAGGTTTCATGATGAAACCAAGTAGATCAAAGGTCAGGGACAAGTTTCACAAGCATTGGAAATTCATTTCAGCATTCAAAGTTCAAGCACAAGTTCAGAAGTTCCTACAAGATTTAAAAAGGATAATTGAAAAACACTTTTTTGGCTAAGTCCTTACTTGGCATATTATTTTAGGCTTTTATTTCACTAAGTTCAATTCTTACAGACAATTTTATTTGGCTAAGTGTTGGGAATTATTTTGGACATTTTATTTAAAATAAAAATCTTGAAGGAATGTTTCTTTGGGATATTTTGTTCAAGGAAAAAGCAAGGACCTAATTATTTCAAAGATTTTATCCACAATAAATACATGATGTAAAATCTCTATTAGAATTTTTTTTTTTGTGGAAATTGATCTAGTAGGGTAATGATGGGCACACAAAAATCATTGAAACATGTGTAAATGTCAAAGTTCAATATTAGAAATTGACTGTTTAGGGTTCAAAGATTGATGGTCATGCATAAATCATTGAAGGTCACATGATTGTAAATTAATGGGAACATGAATGTCAAAGTTAACCCCATATAAGTAGTTGTTTGCATTTAAAAATCATCAAAGGGTACCAAACTAAATATGGACTTGACAAGTGTCAATATATCATGTACTTTTCAAAAGATCCAATATCACACAAGTGAACTGGGGTTAATAAGTTAGTACACCATATAGATTAACATAATGGTGACAAATGGTGAGATCTCAGAAGTTATATCCAATGGAATGGGTAAAGGCAAAGTTAATAGGTCTCAATAAAATTAATGACACATGTTTAATCATGTAGGTAGATTAATGGTGAGTAGAGATTAAAAAGGTCAAGAATCTAATGAGGCCCAAACTAAGCACAAGGTTGTCAAGTGTCTTAATTTGGCAATCCCAAGTTAGTGACCAACAACCAATGAGTGGAGGTGAGCCAGGAAGCTTTTGATAGAGGTTGAAGAAGTAGTTTTTTGACCTGGGAAAGAAAATACGAATGAACTAAGTTCAAATATGGTCTAGGATTGAAATAGAGTGGATATTTCAGGATCAACATCACCATTAGAAGTTATTTCAAGGTAAAATAGGTCTTCTTATACCTATTATAGATAAAAGGATTGGTGAATTTTGTCAAAGTGATATTTAATACCTAACAACTTTCATTTCATTGAAATTAAAGCTATGGGGAAACTAATAAATATGATTAGTTTCAAACACCTATGCTTATTTATTTCTTAGGGGTTTAGATACATGATTATGGGGAAGCTTCTTGTCCTTTGACATGGTCTCTTTCTTAACAAGTATATATTTACATCTACCTAATGTAGACCAGGAATGGATCTATTAGTTCTAAGGTTTGAATATTTTGTCCTCATAAGTTGATCAAAGTAAAAGTGGAATAATGTCCTGAGAAGTGACCTGGTAGTTGGATAAATATCATGGAGTATTCATTTCTTTTACAAAGCCTTTTTATGTTTGTTCCTTCTTGATAAGATCATGACTCAAAATCTTTGAGTCAGTGATAATCCATAGAGGGTAGTTGGGCCTCATTCAATGTTTTCTATCTACTTAGTTCCCTCTCTTTCCTTCTTTTTCAATAAATTTAGGATTATAAGCCTTAAAATTGATCCCTCTCTTTGTTATGACTAAACTTTTTCAAGAATTGTACTGTAACACCTATTTGATATAATAGAGACTGAATTCTTCCTTTTATAGTTGAATTAAAGTGTGTTTTATGAGTTCATTTATTGGTTAAGTGAATATTGTTTTTCTTACCTCTGTCTATATTTTATCACCTTCATGAACTTCTTTAGCAATCCTCACAGGTCATTCTAAGTGCAATATATGGTCTGTTGGTCAGTTTTAGAATTGGATAACTACCCTCCCATAGTAGATTAATATCTAGTTCATGCCTTTTTATGAAATAATAATGTGAGTGATTTTTTTCATCCTTGAATGCATATTATAGTGTGTCTTGTTTGATTTTGATTGATCAAATCATTTCTGCATCACCTCTTTTTACATACTTTTATAAGTTATTGCTAAAGTCTCTCTCCCTTTTCCAAGCAAGTGCTAGTTTAGGTTTAATATAAGTGATGGATACAAAATGAATTTGGCCTTCTCAAGAGGTTTGATATATTATTAGGATACCCACAATCTAATATCAGTCTCATGTTGGACTAGATTTGAGTAAGAGGACCCAAAAAATCCCCTTCTCAATTAGGGTGCAAATCTATAACACTAATAGTTTCCTTGATGAGGAAGGACCTTCAATGCATATATTTGAAAATGGGCAATGGTTTGAGGTTTAATAATGGTTTCCTAGATTTATTTAAGTCTTATTATTTATTTAACAATAAGTGTAATGATCAATGAACCTTTAACTCTCCCAAGATCTTTCCCTAAAATGGGATTGCTTGCATATTTAAACTTCATTACAAGTGAGAATAGAGTTTTCCATGGTGATGGCTATTAGGGGTCATTAGAACACTATGGAGTATGAATTTTTTTTGTATTCATGTGGAGGAGTCATTTTTTTAAAAATCATAGACCTAATTATGGAAATCATGGGAAAGGAACCATGAAATAGTATTATAATGCCTTCATAGACCTATTTAGAAGAGATTAAGGTTCATTATTAGATTTATGGTATTTATGGAGTCTTAGGTTTCATTTTCTCACTTCATGTGTTTGATTAACAAAATACAAATGCCTTGCCTTGTTGATTATATAAATAGGGGCGCCTAAGGTCCCCATTTGTCATCTTGAGAAAGATTCAAAAACACATTTAGAATATCTCAAAGGGTATCTACTATGTGATATTTCCATCAAACCTTTTCCCCTATTAATAGGCCTTGATTTCCAAATTCATAACTCCATAAAGCCCTATGACTACCACTTATAGATTTAAGCATTTTTTCCCAAGCCTAAAACATGGAAATGAGGTCAAATACTCCATAATTATATCAAGATCCATTGAAACTATGATATAAGGTTCTATTCAAGTGGGGATGCTATCCAAAAGTTATGACCAGCTTTAGAAGTGTAACTTAGCCCTAGTCTCCAAAAGGTTCTCCTAGACCACCATACTATTGAACCTATAAAATCAAAGGAAGGTCCATGTGTTACAAAGAATATTATTTTTAGTAGATTCATTTATATTTAATAAATTCTAATTGATCCTCAATCATAGTGTGGAAAAACTTATTTTTTCTCAAAGGAATATTTAAAGACCCTCTTGATAGTAAACTTACCTAGATTACTACCTATAGGATTGTAGGCAGTCTATCCCTAAAATGAAACATGATATTTTATATGCACATAGAGGGAGATATTAGATAGAGGGGAAGAGTATAGAAGTCATTCTATTGAAAGATAAATAAACTTGGAGAGATGAGTGAAATGAGCTAGCTTAAGTATGTATAAGTACATTCAAGTATACATAGCTAGTTGAGACAAATAATTAATGTAAATAGCATGGTAATGAATTTTCAAATAATCCTCTTTAGATGTAACTCATCCTCCTTAGTATCCGTAAAAGAGTGATCAAACTTGAGAGATACTTAGTTTGGGTTAAACACTCAAGACACACATGCCTATAAATATGACTATGTAAGTATGTTGATAAGGGAGATAGTGGATCCCAAGTCGTATGGGATATGGTCAAATATCGAGAACATGTTTCCTAAGATCCTCAATTATATCAATAATGTAGAAGGATATAATATAATACCTATGCATCTAACACAACTAACTCAAACACTCAAGTTGGTCAATGACACTCTAGGCATACCTAATAGAGATAGAGACTGAGATGGTGTTCAAGGCATCTTAGGAAAAGTTAAAAAGGGATAATAAGGTGAAATTGAAACAATTAATGACCACTTATAGGTGATTTAAAGTCATGAAATTTAGTCTAATATTGTAAAGCCTAAAATCCCTCCTTGAACCCTCAAGACTCCACCTCTATCTTAGTGATATTTCTAAAACCCCAAGAAAAATTAAAGTCATGAGAAGGTGTATGATGTTTATATAGGTCTTAAATAAGGTTTTTAGGAGAGAGGAAAACAAGGAAGTAGTAAAATTTGGTCCTATCACCCCTCTTGATCTCTATTTCCCTAGTCTACCATCTTGAACTACCAACTCCAATGCTTGTTTCTCACATAGCATGATGACTTAGGCCTAATTATCTTAGTGGGAATAAAGAGTTACATTAAGGAACCTATATCTATGAATAATCCTTAACACTAAAACCTACATAGAATTCTTAGTAATGAGATCAAAGGCCAGTAAATTTCACTTAGTACTCACCGCATAATTTGCATGTGATCAAGAGTTGTTGAGGAGTTTTTAAGGGGTATATGGGTTAGACATCCATGAAAAAAGGTTTTGGTTTTGAGGATTGTACTCTATAAACCAATGTTAAGATGGTAAGCCACCAAAACCCCCTCAAAACTTTGATTAAGACCTGATGAGGAAATTGCACCCTTAAATTCTTCCAAATGAGGTTTTTAGGCCTTAAAATGGTCTTGATTGTCTCCCTAGCTTACATGGTCACCCAAATGTTCTACTAATTGTCATGTATAAGGTATGTAGTATATGGATAAATCCTAAGAGGGAGTAATCCAAGCCTATATGTAATAAATTGAAAGGATTATACACATTCTACACGTTTATGTAGAGGGAGAAGGATCAAGAGGTCTCTAAGATTTGCATAATGGCCACCTATAGGAGCCTCCATGTCTAATGGCCACCTGCAGACATGCCTAGGTGCCTAGTAGAGGACTATGTGTTCATAAAGTAGAATTAATGGGCTTACCTAAGACAACACAAATGATCAAGGTCCCTAAGAGATGAATTTAATACTAGCATGGGTGTCTAAGTGCACTCATAACTTTAGTCTAGAGTTAGGGTATAAGAACTCTGCTTTAGGCTTGTTGGTCTAACACCCTTCTCAAGGCATGACTACTTGTTACTAAATTGAGGATAAAAGGGAGTTAAATAAAACCTAAATACATCATGAATATGTATTTCAATGTTTTTTATATGGGTGAGCAATATTGGTTTATAGAGGAAAGATCATAATTGGTCACTTTGGCCTAAAACTACCTTAAGAGTGTATACCATGCATAATTATCACCTGAGGAGAAAATTAATGAGATAAATACTATATATAATAGTTTTATGGGGTTAAAATAACTTTTTTAAACTTGAAGGGGCTTATATAGAAGAAACTAGTGGCATTAGTTCATAATTTAAGGGCCTAACCTTTATGAACCATTGTTAAGAACCCAAACCCCCCTTAAACCTCCCTAGAACCCTAATAGTGACCCGATGGAGGAAAAATTATAGAATTTTCTTCCAAATTCATTGTAATGGCTTGTAAAATACCTAAATATCATATATCACTTTGAGGATACCCCATCCATATCATTGGTCTATATGGATAATTGTACAAACCCATCATAAACAATATTTTTGTAAGATTTAGTGATGAATTTAGGGTATAAAACTTGATGAAAGGTTGAAAATAATTGGGGAGGTATTATGAAAGGTATTCAAACCTAAAGGACATAAAAATCTCATAAATCTTTGTAAAAATTCCCCTATAAGTCTACATCAAAGATCCAGTCTATAAGTGCTAGTAAGAGGTGACCTAATCACCTAAATGAGCTAAGGTTATAGGTGTATACTACTTGGAAGGCATAAGTCTTGGTATAGTATATTTTTTTAGAATTTAAATAGGATAAATAATTCATATTTAAGGTTTTATTTAATCCTTATGTTCATCCAACTAATTATCAACCAAGTAACTAGGCCTAATTACTTAATAGGCTGACTTGGTTAATAAAGGGAGATGTTCATATTGAATATTGTCATTGATTAAGGAGGAGATTATAGATCATTGTCATTAAGTGTTGATATTTAAAATTTAATGATTTTAAAGGTTCTTATGATGATGAATGGTTATTCATTGATATCAATCTAATATCATTAATGTCAAAGGTTCTTGGTAAAATAAGACTTGAGGTATGATGAGTCCTAGTCATTAGCACTGTGAGTATTGTTTTTCTGTTAAGAGAAAGTTATTTGAATAATGTTATAATATCAAATTGAGTGAAATATTTGAGAAATATAATTAGTAAATACATGTTATTACAACAATTTTAATGTATCTTGGAATGCTTTGTCTAGACCTTATGAGATGGATTTTGTAGGTGGCATGATGAAATGAGTGATCTCTAAAGAAGAAGTTGTATGCTCTTAAGATCTATGTAAGTAGTTCTAAGGATTATCCAAATGAGATATGAATATGAGAATGCTTAAAACAATAATTGGTAGTGTTTTAGCATGAGAGAGATTATCTGAGGCTATACATGAGGTATTGAGGACCTTGAAAATGATTAGAAGATTAGCTCTAAAGATCTATATATGTAACTCCAAAGATTTTATGAAGATCCTAGTTGAGCTCCGAATATATGTAAGTAGCTCTAAGGAATATTTGTTAAATTTATGAATAAGAGTGAGAGTATGAGGTTGCTTGAGCATACACAAGAGGCATTGGAACATAGGCAAGTTCCAAGGTGAAGTCTACAGGGTGGCTAGAAGGTCAGATTCAAGACCTAATAAGACTTACAAGTTAAGGATTAGAAATAATAAGAGAGATAGTGGCTAGATGAGGTAACAAGATTAATTTCCATGATATAAGTGAGAAGGTGAATATTTATAGAGGTAAGTTAAGTTGTTTTGAGTATGTGCATGAAGTTTTAGATCAAGGTTTATAATAAAAGGCTTGAAAATATATTTCAAGGTTTCTCAAATGCATAGAATGAAGAGTTTCCTACCTAAGAAGGTCTTCTCATTTCTAATTTTCATGTGAATAATCTACATGAGAACATAAGTTGTTCATGGTATATGAATAGGGATTCTATCTCAAAGTTCCAAGCATTAGTTTCTAGAAAGAGGGACTAAGTTTTATGAATGATCATTAAAACTAAAAATATGGTCTAAACATTCATAAAACCATAACTTTCACCCATTATTGAAGATATTGCTATAAAGAGATAAAAAATGTTTTATACAATAAATTTTTTTTATTGGAGGTTGAATTTAACTCTCCCAAGCATTTACAGGTGTGATTGGTTTCTTAGGTGAGTGAGCAAACCTTATAGGAAAGTGATTATCTTTTAAAGATTTGTTGTAGCAGATAGAGTTGACCGAGTCAAAGTGTGAGACTTTTAATTTTTGTTCATGAATATTTTTGGATAGGTTTTATATCTCAAGTGGGCAAATTTGGTGATCCAAGTTGGCTAGTCGCTAAGAGACATAGTGGTGTAGATAGTAAGGAAATCAGATAGGAGTAAGAAGATGATTCTTGATATGTTTTCATGTAAGAGTGATGAATTAAATTTTATGATTAATTTTTTTGGACCTTTAATGATATAACCATAATTTTCAAAATATTTTAAGTATGTGTAAGAGATTGAAACATTAAATCAAAAATGACTTATCTGACTAAGTAGAGTATGTGAAAGAGAAGGTCAAAATATTGGTCTGTAAGACCAATAGTTTTCATTATATATCATGATCTGATTGGTTGAGGTTTATTTGAGTATATTATATGATATTTTTTATTCATTGAAATATTTTGAGGATAATCAATCATGTGTCATATGTTCATGTTTTCATGACTGTGTTTTGGAGGTAGTGGCAGTTTTGAGTCAACATCTTATAGAGAAGTATTTGAGCCTATTTATCCTAAGATGAAGAATAAAATTAATTTTATGATGACCTTGACGTCATGAGGGTTATTAATATGTAATTTTCTCCATAATGTTTTGTAAAAATTGAGTATATATCTCCATTATTCAAGACAAAGTTTCTGTATATGTGCAAGCCTTTTACAAGCAGTGATTTGAAGAGGAGTTCAAGTGGTAGTTAGACCTAAAAGGTATTATGAACCTAAATTAAAGTTTGATAAGGTATATTAGAGTGGAATATTTTTTTTTTTTGCATGTAAGGTTTTTTATATGATTTAAGAAAGATCAAAGGGTAACATGTTGTTAAGAATACCTATTAGGTCTCAATAAGTCTAAAAGAGGAGTAAGGGTTAATTGATGTATGGTCAACATATTGGTTTGATTTATTCATGATTAATTAATTCTATTTTAATATTAAATGACCTATTCATGGATTACCTAAATTATTTGAATGTGTAACTGACTAAGAAAGATATGATCAAAAAACTTATATAAAAACAAGGCACTTTAGGCCTATTTTTGTGTGCTTTGTGTGTGTGTGTGTGTGTGTGTGTGTGTGTGAGAGAGAGAGAGAGAGAGAGAGAGAGAGAGAGAGAGAGAGAGAGAGAGAGAGAGAGAGAGAGAGAGAGAGAGAGAGAGGATAAGTGAATAATATAAATCATTAGATAACATAAATAGGTCATGCATATAATAAAATAAATTTCATGAATATCTAAAAAAGTTTATGTAGATGAGGATCAAGGTCAGAATACATAATCAAGCCATGAAGAGGGCTAGTTGAGTGAAGAAGGATAAAGGCCAGTTTAAAAGGGATATAAGTGAGAGAAGAGGTGAATGAGTAGATAATAATATAATATAGAATAAATAAGGATTTATTAATTTGATAAAATAATTATGTGGTCTATTTGGTGTTGAGTCATCTAGGGTGTTAGTACCTCCTTACAAGTGGGTATTTTCTAAAGCCTAGCTGAGTTGGTACCGAGCCGGATGGGGTTGGTGATCCATGTGAAGTTGGTGCTTTACTAAAGGTTGATGTTTATCTTATATGACTGTAGTCCATTTTATTCATTAGTGGGTTTTATACCCATAGTGGGTTTCCCACATATATTATATGTTCATGTGTTTCATGCTATTAAGATTTGATGCTTATGATTGCTAAGATGTACATGCATGTTAGAATGGTTCATATATAGTTAAGTGAAATTGAATGAATTTTTTTGACGATTGATTCACCCCCCTCTTTATAATATTTATTATGATAATTGGTATAAGATCAGGTCCTTTATAATAGGTTTGATAGCCTAAAAGAGATCCTAAGAAGCAAGAATGACTAGTCAACAAGCTCAAGGTGGTTCTCTACTTGTAAGGCTATGTTATTTAATGGATCTAACTATGCCTTCTAGAATGTCAGAATGAATATATATTTGATGTCAAAAGGACATGATATTTAGTATTTAATTACAGATGGCTATATTTCACCTCCAATTCCACCAATAAATGTAGTAGGTAAGAATTTTTGTCAAAATAACTCCAAAGAAATGAATACCATTTTGTGTGGCCTATCAAAGGTAAAGCTTGTAATAATAATGCATTGTGTTTTATCTAAAGAAATATGGGACAAACTGAAGACCATATACGAAGGTGACACCAAGGTGAAGATGGCTAAGCTATAGACCCATAGAGTATAGTTCAAAAGTTTGAAGATGAATGAAAATAAAACTATTAAATCCTACCTATTAAGGGTCTATGAAGTTGTTAACATCATAAGAGGATTTAGAGAAGAAGTGAAAGAGTCTACTATTATCCAAAATGTATTGAGAAAAATCACTCTTAATTTTGATTCTAAAGTTTTTTGAGTAGAAGATATTCAATATTTGGACAAGTTAGAGATGGATGGGATTCATGGCATCTTGACTACCTATGAGATGAGAAAAAATGAAGGAAGACCTCTCATGAAAGAAGTTGTTTTCAAGGTCAAAAAGAAGTCAAAGGCCAAGAAGTCAAAGATGAGGTATGTTCAAATATTGATGATGATCAAATAATATCTATGTTTGCTAAGAATTTGAGGTTTGGCTCAAGTAAGTACAAGGGTAAGTCACACTTTAAATGTTTTAGCTGTGGTAAGATTGGTCACTTTACAACCAAGTATCTTAACAAGGATAAATTTTATCATAATGAATAACATGATAAATCTCATAAAGATGATAGAAAGGATTATAAGTATGATAAAAATAAGAGAGACCTAAATAATAATGAAAGAAAGGATCATTCAAGAATAAGAGGAGTTTTTATACCAAAAATTATAGTTCATCTGATGTAAGTGATTTAGACACATATGATAGTGATGATGTTAGGAATGAATATGAATATGAAAATAATGAAGCTTTGTTCATAGGTATAGAATCAGATAATGAGGACTGTTCAAATGGGAAAGTTTTTATGATTAATGTAAAATAAAATGAATAAATATATTATGATAGTGAAGAATTTGAAGTGAATATTGAGTCAAAACTAGTAAGTGCCCTAAAAGAGTTGAAGATTGTGAAGAAGATGAACAAGAAACTAAAGTAATCAATTTAGGACTATGAGGAGTAGATTAGATTATTTGAAGAAAGACTAAGCAACACTTCCAAGGAATATAAATAGATCATCCAAAAAATTAAAACACTAGATAGAGATTATGGTAGCAAGCCTAAAGGCTAAAGAGGAAGATTGAAGTAGATATGAAACTAAAATAAAATATATGAAAGATGAGTTGGATCAAACATCTAGAAAGATGAAGAGCTTTATGAAATTCAAAAACAAAACTAAATCTCTAGATGATATCCTAAGAAGTCACAAGTTTTCAAGTGATAAGATAGGTCTTGGATTCAAAGAAGACCAAAAGAAAGTACCTCAAGTCAAGGAGAAGACTATTAAAGATAATAAGGTCAACATGAAAATACTTATTAGATAACCTAATGATATAATTTATGTTATTTATTTTAATGGTTACTATTTTACATGCAGTCAATTTGGTCATAGAGCAAGAGAGTGCAGAAGATACTCCAATAATGAGTACTCATGGAACTATGGAAGGAGAAGAAATAGGTTAAAGGGAGATCGCAGTCATCATTAGTCAAATGGTATGTATAAGGTGGTTTATTATACATTTCATAATATATGACATATTGTAATATATTTCAAGATGAATCATATAAATAAGACTAGTCAAGATAATAAGGTTCATAGTCATGTCACTAAGAAATGGATCAAGAAGACAAATCCTATAGTTAAGGTAAATGTTGAACAAAAGGCTAAAGAAGAAGATTATGTGAAATATTAGAGTGTAGATAATAGTTTCTTAAGCCACTTATCAAGATACAAGGCCTTAATTCTTATGGTTGATAAAACTAGTAAGGATGAAGAGTTGACTAAGAAGAAAAAGGATGACAAGGTGAGCCATGATCAACTCATAAACCAAGGTGGGATGCTTTCTACTATAGAGAATATATAATAAGTGAAGGAATGTCAAGAACACTTATTATATACATGTGTTGACAAGGTAGTCAAAGAAAATAAGAAGGATGACAAGGTGGATGATGAAAATGCCAAGTCAAAGGTTAAGCCTATAGAGCCAGTCAAGTCTAGTAAGATGATGCAAAATATTCAGTCTTCTAAAGATATGGAGATCTAGGAATCTCTTGATTTCATATTTTTTTAGTTACTTATGAAAAAAGGGTGGCTCCATTAAGATTCATGGAGACATTTTTCTATAAGAAGAAGCATGAGGGTCCAGTCAAAAAAGGTTTATTTTGAGAAGATTCTAGGTTGTATATGTTTTAATCAAGGAGATGAAGATGGATACTCTCCATTCCTATATTGATAACTCTATGATTTGAAGTATAGAAGGAAACATGATGAGACATTTACAACTGGTATCAGGTATCTAAAGTCAAACTATAAAAACAATTGGTATGTAAGAGGTAAGTTTTTGATATCTATTTATATGAGTAGTTGGGCTTGATATGTGAAGAAAAAAGGGGAATCCCCATTTCTACATTTGGTATCTAGTATGGGATAACCATGTGTATGGTCAAGAGTTTGGTATCTTTTTATACAATGTCAAGAAAGGTATGTGATATTGAGTTTTTATTTATTTTTAAATAATACATGATTGGTCTAAGGGGGATCTTGGTAGCTCTATTTTCTTTATCAAGATAGTGATTACTTTTTGGTATGTCTAAATATAAGGATAGATTGTGTCTGAGATGCTTCTTACACTCTATTGTTGATATTTTGATGAATGAACTAGGAGAATGCCCTCATTGATAAGCTTTTAAAAGTGGTTATCATAAGTGGTTACCATAGTTTTTAAAGACTATGTGTCATCTAGTGTCTTTAAGAGATAGTATCAGCTCATAGGGAAAAGAGTATGATTTAGTAGTTAGAGATGATCTTTGATTTCTACTTCTAATAAAATAATGATTGATGATTGGTTTGATGGGGTGATATTCAAGTTATTAACTAAGCTTGATTTATGTTGAAGTGGTCTTGAAATCTGATGTCCATTATTAAAGAGATGATAGTTATGGAAGACCTTTATCATTAATGTCAAAGGGGGAGAAAAATTAAGAAATTTTAGAAAGAGAGAAACATAAGAAAGGAAGAAAGAAGAGGCAAGATAATAAAGGATGAGAAAGGACAAGAACTAGATCTAATAGATGATTTGCATGAAGTGGTTGATAGAGTTTTTTGAGTATGTTTTCCATCAATGACAAAGGGGGAGATTGTTGAACATTGTCATTGATTAAGGAGGAGATTATTGAGCATTATCATTAAGTGTTGAGATTTGATATTTAATGTTGTCATTGATATAAAAGGTTCTTATGAAGATTCATGGTTATTCATTAATTTAAATGCAATATCATTGATGTCAAAGGTTCTTGGTCAAGTAATCCCTGAGTTATGATGAGTCCTAATTATTATCAGAGTTGTGATGACAGAATGTTATTTGAAGAATGTTCTAATATAAATTTGAGTGAAATATTTGATAAGTATCATGAGTAAATACACGTCATTAAATCATATTGTAATGTTTTTTCTAAACCTTGTGAGATAAATTTTATAGGTGGCATGATGAAATGAGAGAGATTTGAAAAAAAAGTTGTATGCTCTGAAGATTTGTGTAAGCAGTTTCAAAGATGCTCCAAGTGAGCTATGAAGATGAGAATGCTTAAAAGAATACTTGATAGTGTTTGAGCATGAGAGAGATTATATAAAGCTATACATGAGGTGTTTATGAACTCAAAAATGATTATAAGATCTAATCTAAATATATGTAAATGTATCTTCAAAGATGCTATGAAGATCCCAGTCAAGCTCCAAAGATCTATAAGTAGCTCTAAAGAAGTTATATTAAAGTTATGAATATGAATGAGTGTATGAGGTTGATTGAGCATACACAAAAGGCATTGAAACATAATAAATTTCTAAGGTGAACTGTATAGGGTGTCTAGAAGGTCATATTTAATACCTAATAAGACTTACAGGTCAAGGCATAGAAAGAAAGAAGAGAGATAGTGGTTAGATGAGGTAACATGATCAGTTTCCATGATATAAGTGAGTAGGTGAATATTGATAGAGGTGAGTCAAGTTGTTTTGATTATTTACATGAAGTTTCAGATCAAGGTTTGCAAGAAAAAGGCATTTCAAGGTTTCTCAAATGCATAAAATGAAGAGGTATATACCTGAGAAGGTTTTCTTAGTGATCGTTGGCACATGAAACATATAAATGAGAACCTAAGTTGTTCATGGTATATTATGAATTATTTTATATCAAATTTCCAAAAATTGGTTTCTAAAATGATGATCTAAGTTTTATGAATGATTGTTAAGACTGAAAGATGGTTTAAACCCTCATAAAACCCTAACTATAACCCAATGTTGAGGATATTATTATAAATAGCTTATAATTTTTTGATATGATAAAAAAAGTTATTGGAAGTTGAATTAAAGTATCCCAAGAATTTTTAGGTTTGATTGGTTTCTCAAGTGAATGAGTAGACCTTATAGGAAAGTGTTTATCTTTTGAAGATTTATTATAGCAGATAAAGATGACTGAGTCAAAGTGAATAAGTGGATGAAGATAAAAGTTTGAGACTTTCATTTTTTTTTCATGAATATTATAGATAGGTTATAGATCTTAGGTTTGTAAATTTAGTGATCCAAGTTGGCCAGTCATTAATAGACCTAGTGGTGAAGATAACAAAAAAATTAGACATGAGTAAGAAGATGATTCCTGATATGTTTTCATGTAAGAGTGATGCATTTAAATGAATGATGAAGTTTTTTGGATATTAAATTATATATCCATGATTTTTATAAGCTTCAAAGTCTATGTAAGAGGTTGGAACATTGAATCCAAAATGGCTTATTTGACTGACTAGAGTTTGTGGAAAAGAAGGTTAGAATATTGTTTTGTAAGACCAATAGTTTTCTTTAGATATCATGCTCTGATTAGTTAAGGTTGTTATGAGGATCTTATAATATCCTATTCATGCATTGAAATCCCTTGAAGATATTCAATCATGTGTTATATGTTCATGTTTCCTTGATTGTGTTTTAGATTTAGTTGGTAATTTTGAGTGAACATCTTCCAGATAAGTCTTTGAGCCTATTTACCTTGAGTTGAAGTATCAAATGAAGTTTATGATAAAATTAAGGTCATGAGGATTCTAAATATGTAATTTTTTCCATGGTTATTTTGAAAAATTAAGTATATGCCTTAGTTGTTAAAGATAGAATTTTTTGTATATGTGTAGGCCTTTTATAAGTAGTGATTTAAAAAGGGGTTCAAGTGGTAGTTAGACCTAAACGGTATTGTGGAACTAAAGTAAAGTTGCATAAGGACTATTTGAGTGGATTATGAATTGTTCCTTCTATATCAGGTGTTAGGATATGATTTAAGAGAGATCAATGGGTAAAATTTTGTTAATAAGACCTATTATGTCTCCATAAGCCTAAAAGAGGAGTAATGGCTAATTGATGTATGGCCAACCTATTATATTTATTGATTCATTATTAAGTAATGTTATTTTAATATTAAAATATATATTTGTATTTAATCATAAATGCATCATGTCTATGAATCAATCCTAACTCAGAGAAGATAGATCATGCTTACACTTTTGATTGGGGATACATTAGATAATCAAAAACATGACCAATATGGGGATCCACTAGACCTAGTTATGGGATATATTATAAAAATACATAATGATAAGGATGGTTCCAAAGCCTCCAGTCAAGAACAATCATGTAAAAAACCTAATTAATCCCTATGTTTTCATATTTCACTAAACTAAAACAAGTAAATTCTAATTAGTGATAACCAAAGCTTGTGGCATAAAGTGGGGGTTAGTAAACAAAAAAAATGCATAGGATAATATAAATTAAGATATGTATGAGTAAGACCCTAATAAATGAAGAAGGAGATTAATATTATTCTAAGATAATATTTATGCTACTTCTATCTACTAAAGAGAGGAGCAAAGTTAGAGAATTATTGCCTAAAATATGAACTCATCAAGACTAAATATCTCCTTTGGACAAAGGGGATTTGATATAGGTTGTTATGGTTTGTAAGGTTCAGTAAGAAAGGCTAAAACATATAAGACTTCTCCATAAGACTATATTTTCTAATTAGAATCTCTAAGTTAAGACTCCTCAAGTAGAATGTTGGAAGAGTATATTTTAAATAAGCAAAAGTGAATACTAACTCTTTTTCCTTGGTAAATAATGATGAAATTATCTTTTATATATAGGCAAATTCATCCCTAAGTGATTTTAAAAGTTTAAACTAGCAAGGTCGACCTAATCAACCTAGTACAATTATGGACAAAAATTCACTAGGTCACAAGCTAGGTCAGCCAAGAGACAACCTATACCCGAAATGAATTTTACCCACAATAGTACATGGTTAACCCAATAGACCTAGTAATATAGACAATTGAAAGGGGATTAAGGTAAGGAAAAGAGGGATGGAAGGTGCGAAAATACTGGACGAGTATGCAAAAAAAGAGTAATAACTTAGGGGAATGTTTTAGGAGCTGATTAGATTCGTAATAAGTGGAAATAAGGAACAACAATCCTATGAATCATCAATGGTTTGCCCACCCCTTTCCTAGTGTACCCCTTAGGGCATGCATTTAAAGAGATTAAGTCTTGATGGATTCTTCCAAGATAAAAAGCACCATTATTTGATAAAATTTTGAACATATTATATGTTTACATATTCATTACTCAAAGCTCATGATGTCTCACTCAAGTACCATAGGGGATGGTACATCAAGAAAGAATATAGTAACATATAATGCTGAGGCTAAAAAAGGTTGTAGCAATCTAAAGTAAAAATAATTAAACTTAAATGACTGAAAGGTAAAATGACTATAAAGTAAATGTAATACATACCTCTTTTACCTTTATCATTGGATGGCTATCTATTATGTTTGTAGTTTTGATTGTGGAGGGTGCAGAGACTAATTTTGAAAAACCCAAGAATACAAAATGAAAGAGCAAAAATAAACAAATGTTGGAAAGCCAAGATAACTAGTGTTATGTGTGTTGGAAATATGATTGTCATTGATGTCAAAAGGGGACATTATAATCATGTCATTGATTTCAAAATGGAGATCATTTGCATTATGGATGACATTAATATTTAGGGATAAATATGGTGATTTTAAGATATGCAATGAATCTTATAAGAGGTCAATGATGATTGGATTTCTTGTGTACATGAGTGGAATTCATCTAGTTCTTAATTTTGTTATTCTAGACATTTTGGGTCTATGACAAGAAAATATGAGAAATTAGTTTGTTGACATTACCATTACTATGTGTGCATGAGTCTAGGGGAACTAGTCATATGTTGTGATAAAATTAGTCCCTAGTTGTTATGTACCAAATTTTAAGTCATGCGATGGAGAGTAGTAGAAGATATGGGGATGCAAAGTTAGATACTCAAACATAATTCACTAATTTTCTATACTTAGCTAAATTTACAAAAGGGTTCAAGTAGAGCCAAGTAAGCATGTTGATGAGGTCAACATTTACACACATATAGGTGTTAGTAAAAAATGATCATATGGGTTTGTTTATATTTGTGCCTAATTTATATGCATTGAATATCAAGTCACATGATGTAGTGTGAAAATAGATATGCATAAGAAAATTTAGCCTCCTAGGCATTTTGATAGTGTTTTCCCATAAACAAATTTGTAAGTTGTAATAAAAATATAAGAAAACATTTTTATGATGTCATATCTTACATGTATGAAGACTTTAGGAGAAAATGGATATATGGATGGAATCCACTATGTAAGAAGATATTATATGATAAATTTTAGGTCATGTGACTAAGATCAATAAGAGTTATGCAAATGAAAAGTTAGCCTTCCAAACATAATGAAATGATCCCCACACTTAGTCAAATCTACACAAGGTTATCAAATTTTTCATTCTTTTACAAAGACCATTTATGGATATTTTCAAAGGAAATAGATAGAAGATATATTATGTTTTTTCATGAGCATATTAGATATATGGTCCACATGTTTATATGAAGAGTGATGAGCCTAAAATTGAATTATCTTTGCTCTTAGACATTATAGGGTTTCTCAGATAAACATTGAGGGTTTAAGTTATGGCCATTACACGCTTTTACATTTTGGTGTTGAATAGATATAGTTAGGAACTAGTATCTTAAGTTATATCTTAAGCCCTTATCATCATTGTAAAACCAGCCCCTTTGACATAGTAATTATCAACTTGAAGTAGTGATAAATACTTTATATTTACTAAGTATTATAATTAATATTGGTCCCATCTTGATTAATGGATAGCACTTAATCATATGTTGAAGATTGAATGAAGCATTGGAAAGTAAATTTGTCAAAGACACCTTTGAGTAAACATGCTAGTGACAAGTGTCACAATCAAGGAACTTACACAATAAATCTATAGAGTGGTTTAAATTCAAAAGGTCAATGATGAATGTGGTATTGACAAGTGTCTCAATAGCGATAATTGACAAAAATATGCATAAGGCACACACTAATTCCAAGTGTCATATTCTCAAGATATAAGTAGAGATAAAGATTGATCTTATAAGAAGATCTAACAATGAGTAGATGATCATGTAAAGGAGATCCAATAGAGTGAGTGGACTAAATGGGATAAAGTGCTTAAGGTTTATCGACATAGTGGAATGTTAAAAATTGAGCAAGTTTGAAAATATCAATAGAGCATAATCATTCCAAAGACTCAAGAAGCAACAAAATGGGATAAATAGATCAACATTTAGCATTAAGACATAAGTAAATATTGTGCTAGTTTGAACATCTAATGACACATGGGAGCTCAAATAAAATGATCTAATGGACACATTTTAAACTTAAAGATTTAAAGTCTATAAGAGAACAAAGATCTAATGGAGAGAATAAGTTTGTTAGACATTGATCAAATAAACAAGATTTAAAGATGATTAGATTGAATGTGGATCATTAGATCATGGTGCCAAAGTTAAGATTTAAATATATGATCATACTAATGATCAAGTGGTGGAAAATTTAGGAACATGTAGGTAAGCCATAAATCATAACAAAAAAATGATATTAATTTTTGTAATTGATCAAATTAATGTAAATATGCATGTGCATCAAAATAAGAGTCTAATATATGCTATATGTAGTAAAAAACTAAGAATCATAGTGGTGGAGCATGATTTCAAGATGTGGAAAACTAGTAGTTCAAGATATAATGAACTGAGTTCAGAATAGAGAGTTATGCATTAGAAAACTAGTGTGAACATAGAGAAGATAAGAAACCCTATATCAACTACTTATATATATGACATTTAGGATACATAAAAAGTTGATGGAGCTATTGTTGTTGTCAAAGCTGAAGTTGTTGATTGTGTCAAATAGAAAATATATAAACATAGAACAAGAGGGGAGAGATAAAAATAAGAATCTATAAAGAGATATGAAGTATGTCAAATAGATACATATATATATATAGAGAGAGAGGGGTAGAGAGGAAGAAAAACACATAGAGATAATATGTAGAGAATGAGTAGTTACATATTAGACTTATGAGAGAGAGTTAGAGATGGATTCATTTATGAATCTATTTTATACATTAGAGTTATAGATCCATAAATATCTGATTGTTTGGTGACATTAGACAAGATGAGTTGGTGTTTAGTTAGGGGATTGGTGTCTCCTTAGGGTTGGTGCCCTTAAACATTATAACTAGTGAGGTTAAACTAAGTTGGTGCTCAGTTAAGGAGTTGGTGCTTCATTAGAGTGGGTGATCTTAAATTAGGATATTAGTGTCTCGTTAGGGTCAGTGACCTTAAATGTGTACCAATGAGGCTTTCCAATGAGGCTTTAAATTGTGAAGATGGATTAGAATAGTAGATTCTAGTAGCTATTCTCATCATGGTTTTTCACTTTAGGTTTTCCATGTATAAATTTGGTGTCATGTGAATTTGTGTGTGTGTGATATCTACATATTTGTTTTTATTTGAATATATATTGTAATCTATTATAAAAGGTATTAAAGGACTAGTTTTAGTTGATATATTGATTCACCCCCTTCTCAGTAGATAGTTGTGTTCCAAAAATTAGTATCAGAGCCCCGGTTCCTTAGAAGAAGCTTAATCAGCTCAGGTGAATCTTGGATGGTGAACACAAATGGATAGTCAAGAAGGACTTCCTAACATAAATCACCTCTCTTTTGATGGATCAATATATGCATTCTAGAGCATAATAATGGAACTAGTCAAGAAGGCTCTGCTACTAATTATTGGAAATATGATTATCATTGATGTCAAAAGGGACATTATGAGCATTTCATTAATGTTCAAAACTAAATATGGTGATTATAGGATATGAAAATAATCCTCTTAGAGGTCAAATATGAGTGGAGTGCTTGTGTGAATGGGTTGAATTCATCTAGTTATTCATATTGATCATATACACATTTTGGGTCTATGACAGGAAAAGATGAGAAGGCATTTTGCTAATGTCAACATTTTCATGTGTGAATGAGTATGGGGGAGCTGGTCATATGGTTGTGATCACATTAGTCCTTAGTTATTGTGTACTAAATTTAAAGACATGTGATGAAGTGTAGTTGAAGATATGATGATGTAAAATTTGCTACTTTGAAAAAATTCACTAAGTTCCAACACTTAGCCAAATTTACAAATGGGTTCAGCAAAGCCAAGTAAACATTTTTATGAGGTTTGAATTTCCACATATGGAGGTCTAAGGATAAAATGATCATATGGGTTTGCTCATTTTTTTGCCTAATTTCTACATGCTAAATCTTAGGTTATGAAATATAGCATGACAAAATATATGCTTGAATAAAGTATGGCTCCAAGAGATTTTGATAGTGTTTTCCATTACTTAGTCAAATTTGTAGGTTACAAGATAAAGATAAGTAGGCAATTTGATTATGTCATATCTTTCACATATGAAGGCTTCAAGAGTAGATGTATATATGGATGTAATTACCCATTTAAGAGGATATTATGTGATAAATTATATTTCATTCAAATGCAAGTGTAAAGTTAGCCTACCAGGCATATTGAAATGGTCCCTATCATCAAAAATTGCACAAAGGTCCTGTAAAGTTCTCATGATTTTAAAAATATCATTTATGGACATTTTCATAAAAAATAGATAGAAGATGTGTTATGGGATTTTCATGAGCATTCTAGATATATGGTCCATAGATTTAAAAGAGAATGAATGATCTTAGAATTGAATTATCTTTACTCTCAGAAAAAATAGTGTTTCTCAAATAAACCCTAAGGGTTTAAGTCATGGTGTTAATAGGATTTTCTATTTTTATGTTGACTAGATATAACTAGGACTTGGTATTTTAAGTTATATCTTAATTCCTTGTCATCATTGTAAAATCAACCCCTTCGACCTAAAAATTACTAGTTTAAAGAACTTAATATTTCCTAGGTCTTAGAATTTATATTATGTCCTAATTTGATCAATGGTTACCTATTGATTGTACATTTAAGATCAAATGAAGTGAAGTAAAATCAAACTATTAAAAGGACCTCTGAGTGAATATGCTAATGATAAGTGTCACATAGAGCTTATCAGATAAAGACCCAATGAGCGTAAGCTTTTCAAAGGTAATGATTGAGTTAGTTAAAAGATATGATGGTGAGAAGATGATCATGTAAAGGAGATCCAATAGAGAGAGTGGACCTAGATGGAATAAATTACTTAATGTTTATTGATATAATGGCAAGTTAAAGATTGAGTAAAGCAACAAAGATCAAATGGACAACACGAGCCTATCAAAGATCGATCAAATGGATTCATTTCAAGTTGATCTATTTGAGTATATGCCATTAGATCATGACACTAAATTTAAGATCAATGATTGATATTTAAAGTTATGTCCATTATAATTTTCATATGTAGGAACATGCAAAAACATAAGAGTAAGCCATAAATCATGATACAAATAATTGATTGATCTAATTGATCAAATCTATGCAAATCTGCATGTGCATCAAAACAAGAGTCCATAAATTGATATGTATATTAAAGTACCAAAAATCATGATAGTGATTCATGAATTTGAGACATGAGAACTTATAATTTGAGTTATTGAACTAAAGTTCAGAATTGACATGATGTGTTATAGTCAAGTGTGAAAACATAGAAGATATGGAACCCTAGGTCAATTTATCATATATATAAAACATTTAGGTTATAGGAATATATATCTATATCTATTTTAATTATGTCAAAATGAAAATATAGAGACATGGAAGACTAGAGTGAGAGATATATGAAGTGTGTCAAATAGGGATAAATCTAGACATAGAGATATAGGGGCAGAGAGTAATAAAGGCACAAAGAAACAATGTGTAGAGCATGAACAATTATAGATCAGACTTATAATAAAGAAAAAAGATTTAGATTCATGTATGAATATATTTTTTTTATTGGAGTTGTGTCTCCATTATAGATATGATAGGTTGGTGCCATTAGATAGACTGAGTTGGTGCTCAGATTAGGGAGTGGGTGCTTCCTTAGAGTGGAAGATCTTAACTTATGGTATTGGTGTCTCTTTAGGGTTGGTTCCCTTGAAAATTGTAACCAGTGAGGTTCCTTATTATTAGGCTTGATTAGAATAGTATTTTTTAGCAACTATTCTCATGCTAGTTTTTCCCATATTGGGTTTTTCACTGTATATCTTATGTTATGTGTTTTTATGTGTGTGTTATCTATACATATAGTTTCAATATATATATAGTTTAAATATATATGGATATACCAAAGTGAGAGACTTGAATAAGCTAGAGTTTAGAAGAGCTCCTCCTACTCTACCAAGAAATGTTATGGCTAGGTATTCCTCATCTTTATATGGTTATTGTTATATATTTAATCATTTTGGTCATAAGGCTAGTAATTTTAGAGTTGTACATATAAGGAGAAATAATTTTTCAAGTAAAAATTCATTTACAACCCTTTTAGATACAAATGTAATGTGTTATAATTGTAATAATTTTGGTCACATAGCTAAACATTGTAGAACTAGATTTATAAGATCAAAAGTAAACAATGTAAAGAAAGGCATTCCTCCTAGTGTGAAGAAAGGTTCACAAGTTTCTAAAAATAAACAAAATAAGAAAACCAAGGATGTGTGGAGATTGAAAATTTAGTCTATGATTGCTCAAACTATACTCCATGCCAAGGAGAAAAATTTATGGGTGATAGATAGTGGTTGCTCAAATCACATGACTAGTGAAAAGAAAAAGCTCATCAAATTGAGAAAATTTAAGGAAAGATCTATCAACTTGGGAGTTAACATAATAGTAAATATCAAAGGCAAACGAACTTTGAACATAGATGGAAAACTACCTACACATGATGTCATATATGTTGAAGGATTGAAACATAATATGCTAAGTGTCAATAAAATGTGTGAAAATGGATATAAGGTCATATTTAGTGAAAAATTATTCAATCTAAAGAGATATTGAAGACTAGTTGTATAAGGGAAAATGACTAAAATAAACATCTATAATCTTGTTGAAGTGAATGGTAATAGCTACTTGATAGGAGAGACTAGTGAGAGTTGGTTATGGCATAGAGGAATGGGTCATGTTAACTTTGATAACCTAGTAAAAGTAGGCTAATATGTGTGTAATACACATGCCCAAGATAACTAGACCTGTAGACACTACTTGGAAGGAATGTTAACTAGGCAAGCAAACAAGGGTCAAATTTTAGACAAAGGAGTATGAAACTAAAAAGCCTTTATAGTTAGTTCATATTGATCTTTTTGGTCCTACTAAGACAAGAGGATCCAAAGTAGAAAAATACTTCATGTCATTTGTAGATGATTAGTCAATAATAACATAGGTAACCTTTTTGAAGAATAAGTCTTTGGCATTTGAAAGATTCAATATCTTTAGAGCCATAGTAGAGAATGAGATTGGAAGAAATATCAAATGCTTAAGATCTAATAAAGGTTGAAAATTCACCTCAAATGAGATCATAGAATATAATGAAAAGCATGGGATTAAAAGGCATCACTCTGTAACAAGCAATCCATATTAGAATGGATTTGTTGAGAAAAAGAATATGATAGTCAAAGAGATGGACAAAATAATGCTAAAAGAGACCAAGTTACCTGATGGATACTAGAGAGAACTAGTCCAAATAGTAGTACACATCTTAGATAGAGTTCAATTGAGGGTAAATGTGACAAAAATAAATATGAGCTATGGTATGGAAATTGTACCTCTATTAAGTACATCAAGAGAAAAGAGGACAAATTGGGAAGCTTTGAATCAAGATTTGATCAAGGACAATTTCTTGGTTATTCCACTCAAAGTAAAGCATATATATGTTACAATAAAAGGATACAAAAGATTGTTGAGAGTATCATTATCAATGTTAAATAAGGATTGAAACATATTTAACCTAACAAGGAAATCAGTGTTGAAGAATAAGATCTTGAATAAGAAGTAGATAATGAAGAGGTTGAGGAAAATAATGATAAAGCACCTCCAAGATTTGTTCAGAAAGATGATCCTAAAGAGCATATAATTAGCAATAATAATGAAGGAGTTTAGATAAGGAGAAGAATTGGAATGAACAAGGAGAAAGTAAGTTTTACTCTAATGTCTGAAATTGAGCCTAAGAGATATATTGAATCCATCAAAGATGAGAAATGGATAGATCCATGGAATAATAATTGAGCCAAATTAAAAAGAACAAAACTTGGCAATTAGTCCTAAAACCATCAAAGAAGAATGTGATAGGTAAAAAATGGATCTATAGAAACAAGTTCAATGAGGATGGAGCTTTTTTAAGGAATAAGAAAGATTGGTGTTCAAAGTATATACAAAAGTTGAGGGGATCAATTTTGAGGAAATATTTGATTTAGTTGCTAGATTGGAAGCCATAAGAATGTTTCTAGCATTCTTAGTCTACAAGAAGTTCAAATTCTATCAAATGGATGTTAAGTCAGCTTTCTTGAATGAGAACCTAGAAGAGGAAGTATACATAGAACAACATGGAGGTTTTTAGTTGTCAACACAAGAATATTATGTATGCAAACTAAAAAAGCGTTGTATGGTCTCAAACAGGCACCTAAGGCATGGTATTCAAGATTAGATTAGTACTTGAAACAATAAGGTTTCAAGAAAGGATATGCAGATAGTAATTTATAGTTTAAATTAGAAGGTGAGCATATGTTTATTATTATTGTTTATGTATATGATATAATATTTTGTGGTAGCAATAAAAAAATGTGCAAATAATTTACTACATAAATGCATAGTGAGTTTGAGATGTCTATGCTAGGATAACTTTCTTTCTTCCTTGGTCTAAAAATAGCACAAATTGATGAAGGGATATTTATATCCTAAACCAAGTATGTAAATGAAATGCTCAAGAAGTTTGAAATAGAAGATAATAAACCAGTTAGTACTCCTAAGATAATTAGATGCAAGCTGAGAAAAGAGGATGAGTCCCTTGACACAAATCAGACTATGTATGAATCAATGATAGGTTGCCTATTATACCTAACTACATCAAGACCAAATATCATGTAAGTAGTCTTCATGGTTATAATATTTTAGGATAATCCCAAATAATCACATGTCAATATAGTGATAAGGATCTTTAGATACATCAAGAGCATAATTGACTATGGCCTATGGTATCCTACAAGTGAAAATTTTATTTTGATAGCTCATACAGATGTTGATTGGGTAGGAAGTATGGATGATAGAAGAAGCACTAGAAGTGGTCCATTTTTCCTTGAAAATAGACTTGTCTCATGGCTGAGAAAAAATCAAGAGTTAGTTACTCTTTCTATAGCATAAGTAGAGTGTGTAATAGTAGTGACATGTTGCACTCAACTCTTGTGGATGAAGTAAATACTCAAAGACAACAAGTTAGAGTACAAAGAACCTATCTTTATTCTTTGTGATAATTCAAGTGCTATAAATATATCAAATAATCTAGTGATGCATTCTATAACCAATAACATATCAATTAAGTATCAATTTTTTAGAGAGAAGGTTGTAGATCAAGAGGTCACAATGGAATATATGCCAAATAAGGATTAAATTATAAATATATTTACCAAACCTCTTCCCAAGGAAAAAATTAAATATCTGAGACAAAATTTGGGAGTGGTAGCTCCTACATCACATCAATAGATCCTAGTGATAGGGCATGAGTCCAGAGGGAGTCTCATAGAAGCTTTGTTAATCCTTCAAAGAAGAGAGAAAAGGTAACTCATGTATGCTTATCTTAGCAAATTTCTAATGAGTTAATGGTTGTTTAATCTTGGGTGAACTCCTTTATCTAATAAAGGGGGAGAAATATTTGACAAATAGTTATTAAGAGTCCTTTTTACATTGATGTCAAAGGGGGAGAAAAAGTGCAAATTCTCTCTATGGGAGAAGAAAAGCAAGTACTCTCTATAAAAGTTTGAAGAAAAAGTGCAAATGTCAAAGAAGAAATAAAGCAAGTGTAAAAGTTAAGTATTAGTCAAATTATCCATTGCCTAAAAGGGATCAATTTTGGTATGAATAGCTTCATTTCATATTCATTAGAAGCCAATGTAAGTAATGCTGGGAAGGAGTAAAATATTAGAAGATCAAAACATTTAGTTTGCCATTAATGAGAAAGGGGGAGATTGTTGGAAATATGATTGTCATTGATGTCAAAAAGGACATTATGAGCATGTCATTGATGTTTAAGACTGAATATGGTGATTAAAGGATATGTAAAAGATCCTATCAGAGGTTAAGGATGAGTGGAGTGCTTGTGTGCATAAGCAGAATTCATCTAGTTCTTCATATTGATCATCTAGACATTTTGGGTCTATGATAGGAAAATATGAGAAGGAATTTTGCTGCCATAATTATTACCATGTATAAATGAGTATAGGGGAGATGGTCACATGTTTGTGATCAAATTAGTCCCTAGTTGTTATGTGCCAGATTGGAAGACATGTGATGAAGCTTAGTTGAATATATGGGCATGCAATAGAGCCAAGTAAACATATTGATGAGGTTAGTGTTTACACATATGGAGGTTTGAGGATAAAATGATCATATGGGTTTATTCATTTTTATGCCTAGTTTTTACGTGATAAATCTCAAGTCAAGTGACATAGTGTGACAAAAGATATGCTTGAACAAAGTATGGTTCTAACATATTTTGATAGTGTTTTCCAACACTTAGTCCAATTTTTAGGTTACAAGATAAAGATAAGTAGGCACTTTGATGAAGCCATATCTTGCATATATGAATGCTTCAAGATTAGATGGATATATGGATGGATTATTATATTTAAGAGGATCTTATGTACTAAATTATAGGTCATGTGACTAAGCACAACAAGGGTTATGTAGGTACAAAGTTAGCCTACCAGGCATATTGAAATGGTCCCCATAGTCTAAATTTGCACAAAGGTCCTAAAAATTTGTCAAGTTTTTACAAAGATAATTTATGGAAATTTGAAAAGGAAATAGATAAAATATTTTTATGGGTTTTTCATGAGCATTCTAGACATATGGTTTGCAGGTTCAAAAGAGAGGGAATGAGATCAAAATTAAATTATCTTTGCTTTTAGATAAAATAAGGTTTTTTAGATAAACCCTAAGGGTTTAAGTCATGGTGTCAATAGGTTTTCATATTTTGATGTTGACAAGGTATATTTGGGACTTGATAGCTTAAGTTATATCTTAATCCATTATCATCATTGTAAAACTGACCCCTTCAACCTAGTAATTACCAGTTCAAAGGACTTAATATTTCCTAATTCTTAGACTTTATATTATGTCCCAACTTGATCAATAGCTATCATTTGATTGTATGATAAATATCCAATGAAGTAAAGCAAAGTCAAATTATCAAATGGATATTTGAGTGAATGCATTAGTGACAAGTGTCACATTCACAAAGCTTGTCAGATAGAGACCCAATGAGCATAAGCTTGTCAGAGTTAATGATTGAGCTTGTTATAAGATCTGATGGTGAGTTGATAATCATGAAAAAGAGATCCAATAGATAAATTAGACCTATATGTAATATAGTTCTCAATGTTTATTGATACAGTGGTGAGTTAAAGACCAAGAAAATCTATAAAGATCAAATGGACAACATGAGCCTGATAGCGATCAATCGAGTGGATGCATTTTAAAGTTGAACCATTTGAATATAGACCATCGAATCATGGTGCCAAATGAAAGATCAATGATGAATATTTATAATTATGTTTAGTCTAATGATCATATGTAGGAACATGCAGTAACATGTGAGAAAGCCATAAATCACTATATAGACAATGAGATTGATCATTCTAATATTTCAAATCTATGTAAATGTGCATGTGCATAAAAAATAGATTCCATCAAATGCTATATATAATAAAGTATTAGTAATCATAATGGTGATGTATTAATTTGAGACAAGATAAATTACAATTTGAGACATTGAACTAAAGTTTAAAATTAGGTGATGTGTTACAATCTAAGTGTAAACACATAGAGATATGAAACCCTAGATTAATTACTCATATATATGACATCTAGGTTATAGGCATATGTAGTTGAAGCTATTCAAATTATGTCAAACCCAAAATATAGAGACACAAAGGAGTATAATGAGAGAGAGATGAAGTGTGTTTAATAGAGATATATCTAGACACAGAGACAGATAGGAAGAGAGTAAGAAAGGCACAAAGAGATTGTGTAGAGCATGAATAGTTGTAGATCAGACCTATAAAAAATAGAGATTGGAATTTATGTATGAATTTGTTTTTTAAATTGGAGTTGTAGCTCCATTATAAATTTGATAGGTTGGTGCCATCAGATAGATTGAGTTGGTGCTTATATTAGCGAGTGGGTTCTTCCTTAGAGCTGAAGCTCTTAAATTATGAGATTGGTGTACCCTCAGGGATGGTACCATTAAACGTTGTAATCACTAAGGTTCCTTATTATGATGTTGGACTAGAATTGTAGTTTATAGTATTTATTCTCATGGTGGTTTTTCCCATTTTGGGTTTTCCATAGTATATCTTTTGTTATGTATTTTTGTGTGTGTAATCTATGCATATAGTTTAAATCCACATTAAATTTTTTTGAAAAGAGATAAGTTTATTAATATACTAATTCACCCCATCTTAGTATCTAGTTGTGTTACAATAATATTTAACTTTATTAAGGTTTGATGTATAGATGTTTTTTGTAAATGGATATACATCTCCCACTACAACTCCCAATAATCAAGATTCAAATAAGGCATATGAGAGCAATGTCAAGGCAAAAAATGCTATTATCTGTGGATTGTCCAAATTAGAGTTTGTTAAAGTGATGCATTGTTAGAATGCACAAGACATCTAGAATAAATTGAAGAGTATCTATGAAGGTGATGACAAGGTAAAGTAGGTCAAGATACAAACATACAAAGGTATGTTTGAAATTCTTAAAATGACTGAAGAAGAGAAAATTACAGACTATCTTCTCAAAGTAGATGAAATAATCAATGTAATTAGAGGCCTTGGAGAAGAAATGAAAGAATTATTCATTGTCAAAAAGGTACTAAGATATTTTCCATCATGATATGAATCTAATAATCTACAATAGAAGAAGTAAGAGATTGGGATAAACTCACTATTGATGAGTTATGTGGAACCTTCACTACATATGAGATGAGAATAGGAGAAGCATATACTTTCAAGAGTGAAGTTGAAATCAAAGCATCAAAGCAAGAAAGAACATAAGAATATACATCTAGATCTAAGGAAACTAATGAATAAGAAGCCAACTTTATCAAAAGATTGAAAAGAGGATCTAGAAAGTACAAAGTTGAGTTCCCTTTAAATGATTTAACTATGTTAAGGTAGGAATTTTTTTTGCTAAATTACCTTATGAGAAAAAGGATAACTCTAACCAAGAAGAGTATGGTAAAAGGATGAAACTCCATTATTCTAAAAAGAGGAACTTCTTTAAAAACAAGAAAAGTTTGTATATAATAGAATATAGTGACTAATTGGATGATAGTGATAGTTTAAATGATGACCATGAATATGAATTTGTGGATAAGGGAAATGAATCCCTATTCATGGCATTAGGACCAACTTCAATAGATTTGGATTAAGAAGAAGTTGAAGAATCTAATGATGAAGAGGAAGGAGAAGTAGATCATGCTAAGAAAAGAGAAATAAAAGAAGTTGGCACAAAAGGAAATTGAAAAACTTTCCAAAGGTCTTAAAAAACCTGATCAGATGGTACTATGCCTTAAGACACAAGTTGAATAGGCTGAAAGAATAGAAGATGTTGTCAAAAATCAGCTATAATTTAAATCTAATGAATGCATGAAGTTAGAAACATAAATTATTGCTTTGAGTAAAGATCTTAAAAAGGATAAATAACTAATAGACAAAGGTATAAAATTAAAAGGAGGATTAGGCATTCTTGAATAATTGATCATCTCTTAAAATCCATCAAAAGGATAGTCTTGATTATTAAAAATGGAAAAATCCCATGACCAGTACATCTACTAACTTACATGACAACTTCAAAGCAAAAGGAGGATTAGGAGACAAGATGGAGAAAGCTTGCAAGGAAACAAAGACATATACAAGCAATGCTGAAGTGAAGAAGGATTAAGGAGAAAACAAGCCTAAGGAAAGGAAGAAGAATAATGAGTCCATATCTACAAACTCAAGGAAGATGCAAAAGACAAAGGAAGCTAATGTAGATAGTTACACAAGAGTAAGAAACTTGAAGAAGCAAGAGTTGAGAACTCCCCATCCTAAAAAAACAAAAGCTATGACTAGGTATTCCTCATTTTTCTATGCTTATTTTTATAGATATAATCATTTTGGTCATAAGGATAGTAATTGTAAAGGTATACATACAAAGAGAACCAATGTTGTAAGCAAATATTCATTTTCACCCTTATTAGATACAAATGTAATGTGCTATAATTGCAATAATATTGGTTACATAGATAAACATTGTGGAACAAGCTTTACATGATCAAAATTGAAAATTAAAAAGGCATGCATCCTAGTGTGAACAAAGGTTCACATGTCTCTAATAATGAGAAAATTAAGACATTTAAGAAAATCAAGCATGTATGGAAAGTGAAAGATCAAGCCATGATGGATAATGCTACAAAGGTTATAGAATGTCAAGAGTTATCAATGTTTGCTCATGTTGAAGATAAAAAGACCAAGCTCAAGGAGAATACTAAGGTTATGGTTGAGTCTATTTTGAAGTGAGTAAAAATTCAAGTGAACATCCTGATATTGATGAGCAACTTTCATGCATAAGACATTAGTTTTTTGTTCCTAGTTATGAGATTTTGAGATATAAGGAAGATTCATAAGATGAAAAGGTATGCCATGAATCCATGTTATCTCCATGTATTATTAATCCAAATGATAACATCATAACAGATGAGCATATTACTTCTCTTAAGCCTAAGATGAAGAAGAACCAAAATCATAAGATGACCAAAGAGGAAAAGGAATATGAGGAGTTATGGGTAACTCTTGGATTCACATTGTTCTAGGAGATTATTAAGTAAGGTGTCTCTATATATACTTCTTAAGAGACTCCCTTCAATGGAAAAGCAAGTGATGTCTATTAAAAATGATAACTCAAGCAGGTTGTGATGATGACTTGATCAAACCAAGTCAAGTGCTATGTATGCAGTGTCTATAGGGACAAAATGAGTGTTTCAATATGATATAATGATATTTTTGGAGTAAATATCATATATATATATATATATATATATATATATATATATATATATATATATATATATATATATATATATATATGGTCTGTAGTTTCATATGGCATAAGGGTTCTAATTCAAGAAACCCTTGACATTGTATATC
The DNA here is from genome assembly GCA_037957365.1 of Torreya grandis. Taxonomy (NCBI): domain Eukaryota; kingdom Viridiplantae; phylum Streptophyta; class Pinopsida; order Cupressales; family Taxaceae; genus Torreya; species Torreya grandis. The sequence continues at coordinate 496,005 of JARHVA010007536.1, read as the reverse complement.
TTGGATTGTGCAACGAGTTGGGTCACCAAACTTAGTGTACATGTGTAAAATGATGATATATGTGTTATATGAAGTTATGGTTTGATATAGATAGTCTCCTAATGAAATATGGAGCATGAATTTAGGGGGATGTAACTCAAATATAATGAATATCTTGAGAAACTATGCATAGTGTAATGGGGATCTCGATTATTCAGTCTATCAAGATCAAGAAGGCTCAGAGTAGTGCAGCTTTACAATTGGTTAGGTCTTAGGATTAGAAGACTATATAGTTGAGACTAAGAAAGAAGGATAGTGAGCATGTATGGCAGCTCCTATATCAAATAACTAGATACTAGTGATAGATCAGTCTAGGGGGAGGATCATAAAATCTTTATTAATCCTTGGGAGAAGAAGATAAAAGATAACTCAGGTATGCATACTTTTCCAAATTTCTAATGAGTTGATAGTGTTATATTCTTGGAAAAACTCCTTTATCTAATAAATGGGGAGAAACATTTGGGAAAATAGTCATAAAGAGTCCCTTTTCCATTTATGTCAAAGGGGGAGAAAAAGACCAAAAGATTGAAAAAAAGTGAAAATGTCAAAGAAGTAAAACAAGTGTCTAAGTTGAGTTTAGGAAAAATTGCCATTACTTAAGGGGGAAAATGTTTGGTATGAATATATTTATTCCATACTCATTAGAATCTAATGTAAGTAATGCAAGAGAAACACCAGAATATTAGAAGATCAAAGCATTTAGTTTTTCATCAATGACAAAGGGGGAGATTGTTGGAAATATGATTGTCATTGATGTTAAAAGATGATATTATGAGCATGGAATTGATGTCAAAATGGAGATCATTTTCATTATGGATGTCATTGATTTTTACAACTAAATATGTTGATTTGAGGATGTGTAAGGAATCCTATCAAAGGTCAAGGAGGATTGGAGTGCTTGTGTGCATGAGTAGAATTCAATAGGTTCTTCATTTTTTTCATTTATACATTTTGGGTATATGACAAGAAAATCTAAGAAGTTCATTTACTAACATCATCATTACCACATTTGATTGAGTTTAGGGGAGAAGGTCATATGGTTGTGATCACATTAGTCCCTAGCTATTATGTGCCAGATTTGAAGTCATGTGATTAAGCATAATAGAAGATATGGGGATGCAAATTTGGCTACTTAGACAAAATTCACTATGTTTATATACTCAACCAAATTTATAAAAGGGTTCAAGTAGAACCAAGTAAGCATGTTGATGAGGTGATAATTTGCACACATGGAGGTGTTAAGATAAAATGATCATATGGTTTTGTTCATTTTTGTGCCTAGTTTATATGCACTGAATCTTAGGTCACATGATGTATCACAATAAAAGATATGCATGAGCAAATTTAGTCTCCCATGCATTTTGACAGTGTTTTCCCACAGTCAAATTTACAAGTTACAAGAAAAAGTTGAGAAAGCATTTTTATGATATCGTATCTTGCACATATGAAGGATTCAAGAGAAAATGGATATATGGATGGAATCCCCTATGTAAGATTATCTTATGCACTAAATTATAGGTCATGTGACTAAGTGAAACAAGAGTTATGTAGGTATAATAATAGCCTTCAAGACATGTTGAAATGGTCCCCATACTTAGTCAAATGTGACAAAGTCCTAAAAATTTTTCATTATTTTATAAAGACCATTTATGGAAATTTATAAAGGAAATAGATATAATATATATTATGGGTTTTTCATGAGCATCTTAGATATATGGTCCACAGGTTCAGATGCAGATTGAAGAGCCCAAAATTGAATTATCTTTTCTCTCAAAAATTATAAGGTTTCTCAGTTAAACCTTAAGGGTTTAAGTTATGGCATTATTAGGATTTTCTATTTTGATGTTGACTAGATATAGCTGGGACCCACTAGATTAAGTTATAACTTAATCCCTTGTCATCATTGTAAAACTAGCCCCTTCAACCTAACAATTACCCACTCAAATTAGTGATCAAGACTTTATATTTCCTAAGTCTTAGACTTAATATTTATCTTAGTTTGATGAATAGCTAGTGATTAATTATATAATGAAGATCTAGTGAAGCATAAGAAAGTTAATTTGTCAAAGGTACCTTTGAGTAAACATGCTAGTGATAAGTGTCACAATCATTGAGCTTGTATAATAAATCTATGGAGTGGTTCAAAGTCAAAATGTCAATGAGAAACATCGGATTTATAAGTGTCTCAATAGTAGGAATTGACAACAATGTGTATAAAGTACACATTAATGCAAAATGTCACATTATCAAGAGCAAAACAAAGATAAATATCATGCTTGTTAGAAGATCTAATGGTGAGTAGATAATCATGTAAAGGAGATCCAATAGAATGAGTAAACTTAATGGGATAAAGTGCTTGAGGTTTATAACATAGTGGTAAGTTAAAGACCAATCAAGTTTGAGAAGATCAATAGAGTGTAAGCATTACAAATAGTTAGGAGGTAATGAGATGGGATAAATATCTTTACGTTTAATGTCAAGATAGAAGTACATATCATGCAAGTTTGAATATATAATGGCATGTAATATCTTAGATCAAATGATCTAACAGACATGTTTTAAAATTGAAGAGTTAAAGTTTAGAAGAATACAAGGATTCAACAATGAGTGTAATCTTATCAGATATTGATCCAATGGATGTGATTTAAAGTTGAGAAAATTGAATGTGGATCATCAGATGATGGCACCAAAGTTAAGATCAAAGGTCAAGATTTAAATATATGATCATGATAAGGTTCAAGTTGTGGAACATGTAGCAACATGTAAGTAAGCCATAAATCATGACATAGATAATGAGTTTGATTTCTAGAATTGATCAAATTTATGTAAATATGCATGTGCATCAAACATAAATCCCAATATATGTTATATATAGTAAAATTATAGTAATCATGATGGTGGAGCATGAGTTCAAGATGTGGGAAAATTGAGTTCAAGAGATAATGAACTAAGCCCAGAAAAGAGTGTGATGTGCTAGAAAACTAGTGTGAACATAGAGAAGATATGAAACCTTAGATCAAATTATTATATATATGGCATCTAGGATATAAGAAAATTTTTTTAGAGCTATGAAGTTGCCAAATATGAAGTTATTGATTATGTCAAATATAAAATATATAGACACAAAAATAGAGGGTAGAGAGAGAGAGAAAATAAGTTTTATAGAGGCAGATGAAGTGCATCAAATACATACACATATAGATATAGAGATAAAGGGGCATAGAGGAAGAAAGGCACATACAGATAATATACAAATAATGAGAATTTATAGATTAGGCTTGTAATAGAGAATTAGAGTTGGATTCATTTATGAATCTATTTTGTAAATTGAAGTTATAGATCCATAAAGATTTGATTCATTGGTGTCATTAGAAAAGCTAATTTAGTGCTTAGTTAAGAGATTGGTGTCTCCTGAGGGTTAGTGTAGTTAAACATTATCACTAGTGAGGTTAAGCTAAGTTGGTGATTATTTAGGGAGTTTGTGCTTCATTAGAGTGGGTGCTCTTAAATTAGGGGATTGTTGTCTCCTTAGGGTCAGTGCCCTTAAATGTGTAACTAATGAGATTTGTCAGTGAGGCTTTGACCTATGAGGTTGGATTAGAATAGTAGATTCTAGCAGCTATTCTCACTATGGTTTTCCCCTTTGGGTTTTCCATGCATAAACTTGGTGTCATGTGAATTTATATGTGTGTGATCTCTACATATTTTTTTATCTACATAAATCTTTTAATATATTCTAAAAGGTATTAAAAGACTATTTTTAGTTGATCTACTGATTTACCCACCCTCTCAGTAGATAGTTGTGTTTTAATAATTTGGTTGGGATGTACATGTAAATTTTTCAAGATAGGGTGATAAGTGCTATGTCAAACTAAATGACCAAGTCAAAACTTAGAGAAAATTAGGTAACCAAAAATCCATGGCTACTAAAGACTGAGCAACTCAAACAAGTAAACCTTATGTAAGAAAGACAAACTCACCAAGACAAACTAATAATGCATATCAAAAAGATGGTAATCAAACATAAATGTAAAAATAGTAGTGATCCTTATTTAAACAAAGATGGGTAAGAAAAAATGGTAAAATAACATTGATGAGGAAGCAGTAACAATCATTACTCAATCATCAATGGAAAAAAGGTACATAAAAGGGAAAACAACATTAGTGAATGAAAAGTAATAAGACAAGCTCACTCAACAATGGAAAGAGTTACATGAATGTATAAATGAACTCAAATATCCATAAAAAGGGTGGTACAAAAATTACAAATGATAAAAGAAAGAAAATTATGTCTAGAAATATAAAGCCATGGTGCAAAGAAAGTAATCCATAGTTACTCAAACATATTGTTTTGATCTAAAGATAGATGAAAAAGAAACAAATTAGTGATATAATGTTGTTAAGATGTGAGGAATAAATAAGTATATAAGAGGTAAAATAGATTTAGAATCACACATGCATTTTAAGGGGGGAAATGAAGTGGGTGGAGGGGAGAATGAAGGAAAAAACAAGGTAGAGAAACTCTATATCTAAGTTAAGACACTCAATTTAGGTTTGTTAAAACAAGAGGACTATAAACCTTAAGGAATTTTAAGAACTCTTAAACACACAAGTGTTAGGTCAACAAATGAAATATGTAGATCATCCCATAAAGGCTATATGTATGAAAATTAAAATGAATCTACTTTCCCATAGTGTGTTCCCCATTCCTTAGGATCCCTTTCAAAGTCATCAGTCTACTATGAAGATTAGGTACTTGAATGAGAAATTAGGTAGAATCATATAGTGTTTTTTGAATTCTCCTATTCTAATCTACTATCCTATCACACCCCAATGGACCTTGGCTCTATTATGAGACGAACTATGGAGTTTGAGCTTCTATTGGATATAGGAGATGTTATTATAATCATGTCTTTTGGTGTGATTTTTATTTTTGATATTTTGAGTTTGTATCTTGCCTTTTGTATATCATTTCCTTTTGTTTCAAATGATGCGGCTTTTAACTTTATTGACATCTTTTTCTATTCCTCCTCCATATGGATTTGGAAAACTAGACATGGGTACTGAAGATGATTTTCATTTGAAAACTTGAGACTTGATTCCTAAGAGAGATAACTCAAAGAGCATGGTGTCCAATAGTCTCATAAATCTAGGTGAAATAAAAGTTTTATCCTTACTTCAACCTTGTTTTAGTAATGTGGAGTGAAAGGACAACAAATCAAGAGAAATGAAACATGAAATAATTTGAATTAATTCAAATCACTAAAAATGTGAAAAATGGTGAAAAGGGGTAAAATTATAGTAAAGTGTGATTCCTTATCATAAAAATGCGGAAAATGGAGGAAAATCAAGCTAACATAGATTGTTTGTGCAAATTTTAGCTATAAAAAGAAGTAAAAGCTAAAGCTGAGAACAAGGATTTGTAACAAATTATAGAAAAGAAATGATAAGATGGTGATTTTATGAGGAAGGATAGGTTAAATCCATGGTATTACATTGCAACTCATAAAAGAGAAACCCACAAGGGTTTAAAAAAAGCATTGAAAAAATGGGATAAGAAAAATATGGTATTTGTGAAGAAGGCAAGGTCCTATCCATGGTATTACACTACAACTCACAAAATAGAAACCTAAGGGGTGAAAAAGGTGTGTAAAAAGTATGAAAGTAAAGAATAGTATAGTACATCATGAGGATGGATGGGTCTTATCATGGTTTTACAATAAAACTCATGAGATAAAGAAGAAACCAAAAGACCAAAAGGAAGGACTAAGGTTTGTTAAAAGAGAGAACTACTACAAAAGGAGAGACCCATGTAATTATCCTTCAAAAAGTTTTAGATAGATAACATATAAAAACATTAAAATAAGGGAAGGATTATGCAAAATACATCTTAAGTAATTTTGCATTGGTGGGCTCTTTGAAAACATGACCTTCATTGGTTTGAAGGTGATAGGTGCTTGGACCATGAATATCTTTGACTAAATAGGGACCCCACCATTTTTGGGTGTATTTAACTTATTTTTCATGAGTGTATTATAAATTAATGACAAGATAAACAACATTAAATGTGTGGATTTTAACAAAAAAATTATGTTTTTTAGAAATATGAGCCTTGTATTGGAATTTGTGTTTTAAATTAGAAAGATGATGTTCATCGAGGAGATCAAGGGAATGAAGGTGAGCTTCATGTAATTATTCATTGGGGAAGATACCATGAAGAGATATAAGAAGAGAGGGAAGCTCAAATTTTAATGGAAGGACTGACTCAAGACCATAGACTAGAGAGAATGGCATTACCCCAGTGATAGTACATACGATTGTCTAATAGGCCCAAAGAGTAGGATAGAGATGAAGGTGCCAATTTGTGTGGGTTTCATGAATTGTATTTTGAAAAAAAATATTAATAATTATATTTTTGGCCTTAGGTTGGCCATTACATTATAGATGATAGCGTGTGGAAAATTTATGATTGATATTTAATTTAGCACAAAGTTATTTAACATCCTTGTTTTTGAAATTACCACCATTATATGAAATGATAGTGTGGGAAGCATCAAAGTGGAAAATTATTTGATTAAAAATGAATTTGGAAATTGTAATACTCATGACATTAACAAGGGGTAAGGCCTTAATCCATTTTGTAAAATATTTGGTAGTAGTGATGATAAAAACATGCCCATCGTGAGCTCAAAGTAATTTATTGATGAGATCTAATCCCCACATGGAGAATGACTAGGGAGATTCAACCATTTGAAGATATACTAGAGGTGAATGAATCAGATCATCATGGAGATATAAATGGGTAATTTTTTGTGAATTTAATTACATCCTTTTTAAGATTGGGTCAAAATTAACCCATACATAGCCATTTGTGGGATATAGCATGTTCACTATAGTAGACACCACAAATTCCACATGTGCTTGCTCAAGAAAAGGAGAGACTTCATCTTGAATAACATAATGGAGTAAGGTACCTTCAACATTGTGATAATAAAGGATGTTGTATCAATATATAAAATTAAAATCTTTTTTATGAATGTGAGTCTTTTCATGAGAATCTATGTTGGGAGTATAAGTTTGGTGTTCTAGAAACTGAATGATGTCTTTATACCATAGGTTTTGTTGAATGGTGATAGACTTAATGTGGTAAATAAGTGAATCTTGTGGTTTATTATAATATGGAGATTTTAATATTTATATAATAAAAGTGTGATAAAAAAAAAACATGATGGGGATGAAAGAGAGATGTTGAAGAAACGAGGGAACCAAAAATAGAATTATGATCTCAAGGAATAGCCTCAATGGTGAAATAAATGAAATATTTAGTGAGATTAGTGGTAATGTGATGATAATTGATGAGGTTATCACTTTTTAATTGGTAATAGCCATTTAATTATCAACAAATAATATGAGAATCACCTAAGTCATGTAGGTATTAGATATCCAAATCAAAAGCAACTCTCATTCCTAAGATTAGAGGTTTATACTTAGCCATATTTTTTGTGACAACAAAGGTTAAGACAAAATATAAAGGGATGATTTTTCCAAGAGGTATTTTAATAATACAACCTACCCCATCACCTTGAAGGAATTTAACACCATCGAGTGAAGGGTCTAAGTATCCTCATGTAAGTTGACATTAATTTCAAGAAGTTCTTAAATAATTAATTTTAGTTTAGTATTATTAGGGAGGATAGTTGATTCATCAAGATTATGTGCTTCAAGATCAGAAATGAAATTATGGAAGTAATCTTTAAGAGAAAGAGATTGATTAATACCTTTAATATATAGATTATTTTCATCTGGGAGACTATCTTTAAGGTGATTGGTAGCTAGCATAGGAGCTACAACAAGGTGATTAGTTATGACCTATCCTTTGATAGCTTTGTGGGTTATAATTCAAAGATCAAATTCCATAAAGAGGACCATCTATTTTCCAATTATATCTCTAGAAAGAAAGTATTTGGAGTATAAGTGATGAAGGGGATCAAAATGAATGATGACATAAGTGGTCTGATAAATCATGTAATATCAAAGCTTTTTAGTTGCAAAATAAATGGCAAGGCAATCACATTCCACTTTTTTATAATGGTTTTCATAATCAATGAGGCCTCAACTAATGTAATAGATGGAATACTCTCTTTCGATATCATCTTGTTGGGAAAGCATTGCCCCAACTAATATGGGTGTGTAAGAAGTATATATGATTAAGGGTTAATCATTGGAAGGAAGATGAAGTGTAGGTGGGTGAAGTAATGACTATTTCACATTATGAAAGGATTTTTGACAAGGATACATCCATTCTAATGCATTACCTTTATTAAGAAGAGAATTGGAGTGTATATGATAAGACATTTTGGGGATGAATCATATAATTTCCTCAAGTTTTCCTTGATAAATATGAATGTCTAGAATGGAACGGGGATGGGTATGTTGATGATAGCACTAATCTTAGTAGGGTCAAAATTGATGCCATAAAGAGAGATTAGGAATCCTATTTTTTTTTCAAATATGACACCAAAGACACATTTATAAGGATTTACTCTAACTCAATATTTGAGGAGATAGTTGAAGATGATGGTAAGATCAGAAAGATGAGTCTTATAACTTTTGGACTTAGAGATGAGGTCATCCACATAGATTTCAACAATTTTATGGATAATATAATGAAAGATGTGAGTCATTGATCATTGGTAACTGGGTCTAACATTTGTAAGGATAAATGGAATTTTAACATAAAAATAGGTGATCCATTCCATGATGAAAGTGGTCTTGTGTTGGTCCTCATGGGCAATGTGAGTTTGATTGTAACCCAAGAAGCCATCCATAAGAGATAAAATTTCATAACCAATTGTGGAATCAATAATGGAATATATTTAAGGTAAAGGGAAGTTATCCTTGGGACAATAGATATTATGATTATGTAAATCAATGAAAATGTTAATGACCATAGTGACCTTTTTCTAAATGGGAACTATGTTAGAAACCCATTCAGAATATTCCACTAGTTTGATAAATTTAGCATTGAGAAGTTTGATGATTTCATTGACATAAGGTGGAAAACTCAGGTGGAAATTTATTTTTATTTTGATGTATAGGATTAGCATTGGGATAAGTAATGATTTTATGAACTAAAATGCTAGGGTTAATACCATGCATGTATTCATAGGACTAAGTGAATATCTCATGATATTTATCAAAAAATAAGTGAAAGTTATCATATTTAGTAGGTGAGATTTTACAATAAATTATAATTTGTCAAGGGAATGATAGAGTGCCATATTAAATACGAGTGGTTCATTTGATAATAATAGCATTGGCATCTAGGAAGAGGTATGGTGCATTAGGTAAATAATAAATTAGATTAGTTTTATGATCAATTCTAGAAACAAAGTTATTAAAACAAGGGGCTTTGGATTTGATATTACCAAGTTTGTGATGTTGTCAAGGAAGTTGAGGTTCTTGGGCATGAAGTATTTCAAGAATAACTTCATCACTAAGAAATGTGGGAAGAGGACCATAATAATTTACATCTACTTTGAGATCAAGAATTTGATTACCATGGCTATCATATTTATAATGTATCTGATTGACATCGATAGCCTTGGCATTGAGTGTAATATCAAGAGTAGGACAAGTGGATGGATTAGATGGGAGTGGTGCATCATTAGTATATGTGATGGGGAAATATCATATGAAATGATGGGATCCATAGGTGGTAGAGAAGATGTAGTAATTTTTTGAGGTTTGAAAGGTATGTTTTGTTCTACCACCTAAACAGTATCAAGAAGCAGAGAATTGGCATGATGTACATAAACTTTGAGATCTATGTCATGATCTATGGAAATGGTATGAACATCATAATTAAAATCATGTATTTGAGATAAGTTTTTATAATAATGTTAAACATCCAAGTCTAGAGAATGAGCTTGGGCCATAATATAATTATCATCATATGTTGGAGCAATTGTACATGCTTGAGATTCAGGGGGAGTTTTAGAAGGTGAAATCCCAATTTTATTGAATATACATGGAGACATGATGAGAGGATCTTGAAATAATTTTTCCACTCCAAAGTCACTGCAAGTGAAGGAATCTTCACTTAAATAAGGCTCCTGAGCATTACATGGAGGAGGAAAACCAATGATATCATCAATGAGAGGAATAGTATAGCTTGAGGTAATAAAGAAGGAGAAAGCTACTCCAAAATGTAGGGAGGTAGCTTAGTATTATTACAAGTATGTTACAAATGATTAGATTCATCACTATCTAAATCAACAAGAGTGACTTATAAATCAGGATTGATGTTGATGAACTTAGGTAAATGAGCATTAATGATCCTAGGAATGGTAGGAATCTGATACCGAGGTTTGAGATTATGAAGTTAAATACTCTAAGGGTTTGAATCAGCCTCATGCTTATATCATTTTCCATTATGTAATAATTTAATGCATTGGCTACCAAAATAAGTAATATCCTTATTATATGGGTCCATGGGCCATCAAGGAGAATGTTATAAGATAAGGGTAAATCAAGGACCATAAGATTTGTTTAAATGGTCTTAGGGATGATGGTTAAGGGAAGCCAAATACAACCAAGTGGATTTTGATTAGTCTTATCAAAACCATGATAGGTAAGGTGGGTTTGCTTGAGATGATCCTTATTATAACTAAGTTATTAGATAAGACATAAATATGTCACATTAATACCAGAGCCTTCATCAACTAGAACTTTATGAATGAGTGTAGTAGTAATGTCTATTTTAATGAATAGTGGCTAATAATTGGCATGAAAAATAATTTCATCATTGATCACGTCCTCTTTAATAAATTAAATAGAAGGCTTAGAAGAAGGACACATGGTTTTAATAGTATGCATGTTGGTAGAGTGAGGTTCAATCAAAGGTGGTTCTTCATCTATAGGATATGGATCTTCAATTTCTTATAATTATTGCATAAGGAATTTGTGATGATAAGGGGAAGTATGAAATAACTCCATAAGTGGAATATTTTAAGGCATAGAGTTAAGTTCTTTAAGAAAGTTCCAATAGGATTTAGAAGAAGAACCAACATGATGTTTAGGAGATAATATAGATTTTAAAGGAATAAAAGTGGTTAGGGGTTTAGGAGGAGATGGTTCCTTAGGGTTATCTAAAGTGATATTAGTGGTTATAGTCTCTTTGAGAAGTTGTTCTTCCAAAGTTGGTTTCTTATGTTTGGTAACATGATCTTTGTGAGCTATATTGTGATGATAATTAACCTTAGCAATGTTAAAATATTGAAAATTATGGTAATGTTGGTCATATTCAACGTCAATGACACAAACATACTTTGAAATTTGTTGATTATTAGTGGTGGAGAAAGATTTTTGGTTATTCAAGGTAGAATATTTGGAAAATTGTCATTTTTTAGAAGCAATAGTGCACTCTTGATGATGAAGGTTGATCATGGCTTCATGATTAAATGAATCCCCAAGCATATAGAAGATAGAAAATTTAGTGAGCCTTATACAAGATTCATGGGAATGACAAATGTCAGCATGGAACCAACAAAATTGATTAGGGTCATACCATTTCGAAGGATTGTTAGGATAAGTAAATGGTTCAGAGGGAAATAGGAATTGTTTCATTTGTTACACAAAGAGTGGTGTGTGAGAAGGTGAAGGAATGTCAGCTTTAGCAATTCCTAGTTTGTTTTGAGATATATTGCCAATGATAGCATTAGTAAAAGTAAGTTTAGGATTGGGTTTGAATTGATTCATGAGAAAGTCTTGATGTTTAGCTTGGTCAAGAGCTTTATTAAGTGTTTGGGGAGAAAATTTTCAAACTTTATATTTAAGAGGAGTCAAATTAGTTATAAAGAGCTAAAAAATTTATCATTGGTCATGTTAGGGTTGGCTTTATGGGCCAAACATTTCCATATTTTGATAAAGTCATCGGATGATTCAATATGAGATTGTTTAACATTGATGAAGTGGCTAAGACAATTTTTGGGAAGATCATTATGTTGAATCTCTTTAATAAAAGGATTGAATGAATCCTCAAGTTGCCAAATGGAATGTTGTGAAAGTTGGTTTTACCATTGTAATACATTATTAGTGAAGGTTTTGACTAAGAGTTTAGCTATGGAAAAGGTATTAGTTTGGATCCACTCTTTGTAAAGATTACCAAAGGCTTTGAGAAATGATGTTGGGTATTTAGTCCCATCATATTTGAGAGTTGGATATTTGTTACCAATATCAATGGACATAATGAAGGGAGATAAAGGCTCATTTTGAATAGTTTAAATAATTTTATCATTCACTAAAAGTTGAGGAATAACATTGCTTGAAGTATCTCTAAAAGGTGGAGGAATATAATTGGGATTGTCTTGAGGATGGATAGCTAGAGGTTGATTATCCATATTGATCAAATGACATTTTAGTTGCATCATTTGAGAGGTGTTGGAATTTTTCATTATGTTCATTTATTGTATGACTTATGCAAGAAGATGAGTTGTATCAATAGGTAGGTTGGTATTTGGAGGCATACTCCTTGAATTGGTATTAAAGGGAGGGTTATTATAAAATGGATTATTATTGGGATTATTGATTAGACTTGTGTCAATTTCTCCCACATTAGTTTGAAGACTTTAAAGATGAAAGTATCTTGTGTTGGAACACAAATAGATACTGAGAGGGGGTGAATCAATATATCAATTAAAACTAATATTTTATCACCTTTTGATGCAGATTAAAAGATATATGCAAATACAATCAAATATGTAGATATCACATAACTTAAAATACACATGACACTAGATTTATACGTGGAAAACCCAAAGGAAAAAACCATGATGAGAATAGCTACTAGAAACTACTATTCTAATCCAACCTCATAGTTTAAAGCCTCACTAGAAAACCTCACTAGTTACAATATTTATGGATACGAATCTGAAGGAGACAACAATCCCTTGATTTAATAGCAACAACTATAATGAAATACCCACTCCATAATATGAGCACCCACTCAGCTTATCTGATGGTACCAACCTATCAAATTCTTCTATGGATCTACAACTCTAATTTACAAATTAGGTTCATACATGAATCCAAATATCTATTCTTTGTTATAGGTATAATCTAAAACTAATCATACTCTACACATTCTCTTTGTGCCTTTCTTCCTCTCTGCTCCTCTCTATTCTTATGGTCCTATGTTTAGATCTCTCTATTCAACACACTTCATTGGCTTCACCAGCCACTCTAATCTTCTCTACCCCCTCTAGTTAAATGTATTTATGTTTTTTGATTTGACACACTTCATTTTATTTTGCTCTCTACCTTTAACACACTTCATTTTATTTTGCTCTCTACCTTTATTAAATTTATCTCAATAGTAAAATCAATTTTTCCAACCATATTTTCTTTTGTCTTAGATATCAAATTTATATACAAATGATCTAGGGTTCCATATCTTCTACGTGTTCACACTCAGACTATAACAAATCATGTTAATTTTGGACTCTATTTAATTATGACTTGGAGTATAAGTTTCCCATTTATTAATTTCATGCATCACACCATAATTACAAGTATCTTTACTATTTATAACATTTTTTAGACTCAATTTTTGATGAATAGGTTCTTTAATGTATATTTGATTGGTTGGATCAATCAATATCATTATTTGTGTCAAGATATAGATCTTATACTTAATTTCCTACATGTTCCTCTAACTAACAATTTATTTGGACATGACTTTAAATTTTGATCATTGATCTTATCTTCAGTGCCATGATCTGATGGTTCATATTCAAATATCTCTACTTTAAAATGTGTTCATTCAATCTTAAGACACTAGTTTTGCATGTCATTCGATCTCTAAAGATGCATGATCTTTACCTTGACTTGGTCATTAAACTTTAACACTTTAACTTCATCTTAATACTTCCTATATATTTATATCACTTTTGCTTCATTGATCTTCTCAAACCTACTCGATCTTTAACATATCATTATGTTGATAACATTGATCACTTTATTCCATCTAAGTCCACTCACTCCATTGGATCTTTCTCATCCAAGCTTCCACATGACATTAAATATTTAAAGATTCATGATATTTACTTATATCTAGTTGTTAAATGTCAAACTATTTATAGACTTTGAGTCCATTCACTCCATTGGATCTCCTTTGCATGATCACCCATGCACTATCAGATATTTTAATAATCTCATTCTTTATATCTATCAAGAATATGATCATTGGGTCTATATCTAACAATCTCTATGAATGTGACACTTATCAATTATGTGCTCACTTGAGGATCCTTTTGATAATTTTATTTCATTTGTCTCCATTTGATCTACAATTTTTGATTAATCATGAGCCATTGATCTTCCAACTAGCTTGATCATTAACTCTAATAGGCTCATTCTCATTGGTCCTCTCTCTAATAGACTTTGTGCTTATGAAACTTGACAGTAGAACATTCACTTAGAGGGAAATTTAAAAATTTGAATTTGCTTCACTTGATTGGATCATCTATGTATGATGAAGTGCAAGCTATTGATCAAGCTGAGATAGTTATTAAGTCTTAGAATTAGGAAAATATAAATTCCTTTGGTCATTACTTGGAGTTGATAATTGCTAGGTCAAGGGGTTAGTTTCTTAATAACAATAAAGTCTTAAGTTGTATCTTAAGTTACTAGTTCTCGACTATACCAAGTCAACATTAAAATAAAACTTTTCTTGTTATCATAATGGCTAAACCCTTATGGTTTTATTGAGAAACCCTATCCAGTCCAAGAGCAAATATAATTCAATTATGGGCTCATTCCTTCTCATTTGAACTTGTGGACCATATTTATAGAATTTTTAGGAAAAAAACATAACATATCTTCTATATGTTTGAATTTAAACATCCATAAATGATCTCTATAAAATCATGACAACTTTGTACAATATAACTATGAAACATGCTCTTGTCTCCATCAATGACATCCATAACATCAATCTTTTTGACATCAATGACATCAATCTTTTTGACATCAATGACATCCATAGTATCCCATTTGACATCAATGACAATCATATTGCTAATATATTGATAGGTATATAAATGGTTAGACCCATCTACTTCATCTTTAGGTGTGATTTTCACCATGTTAAAAGTTATGGATGAATGTGAGGAAGAGGTGCCCTAAGAGTGATGATGCTCTTGGGAAGAGTAGAGAGGGAGAAATGAACATCCCATATAGTATCTAAATGTATTTAGGTTGTCCAAGAATATTTTTATAGAGGACTTCATGATTACTTGAGATAAATGAACAAAATTCTAAAGAAGAGAAATAGAGAACTGAGTCAAATAAATAGAGAAAATAGTAAGAGTATAGAGTCGATTAGGTCAACCTAGTACTAAAAAAAGGGTCTAAAAATGAGAAAACATGAATATAGAGTTGATATGTTTGACCTAATTTTTTAACATGTGATATAAAATATGTAAAAAAGTATTATAGAGTTGATTGGGTTTACCTAGTACTATATCCTAGGAGGTAAAAATGAATACTATGTCGATAGGGTTGACTCAATATTATAGGTAGGGGAAACAAATAGTCTTTAAGAGACTATGTTGAATAGACTGATCATGTACTAAAACAAAAATAATTCAAATACTTTTGAAATCAAGAAGTGAGAATAACCACATAATTAATTAGGTTAATGAGGATGATCCAATTGAGGTACAATCATAAATCCTTCTACCAATGCTAGCCAATGCAAGTTTTTGCAATATAACATATAATTAAGTAAAGAAAAAATAGTCAAATTGGAAATTAAATGATAAATAAGTGGTCATCATTAATGTTTTTAGATTATTAGAGTATGATTTTAAGTGTGATGGGAAGTTGACTGTAAGTAAGGAACTAAAATCAATCTATATATGGTTTCAAGATGTTTAAGCTGAAAGGGATCTATGTTGGTAATAGTACTAGATTAGTATTGGGGCCTATCCCCTCACTTCACACACCATAGTGATAAGATTTCCAGGTAATTTTCTAATATATACCATTAACCATGTGTTTACTTAGCCATAAAACCTAGTCAGCTTCCCCTTTGGTGATGAAATACAAATAGGTAGGCCTTGGGTAGATAATTATTTAAATGCTTTTCAAGATTATTTGATTTGGTAATGTGTGTAAGAAAGATAAAAATAGTGAAAATAAATGGTATATTGAAAAACCACCTAATTATACTATGTGATCTATTATAAGCATGAAAGCAACTGAAAGTAAAAGTATGAGCCAATTACTAGCAAATAAGTGTTAATTTCATCTTTAAAACATAGTACAATACTGGTTCAAATGATAGTGTATGCAGAGATTATAAAACAAAGTTGACAGTGTCACTATTGTACTACTAAAGCAAGTATTTGTTATAAAACTATGTTGATAATGTTGATGTACTCTTCTAGATAGAAGATATAATACATAACTAGGCTGATAGAGTGGACCTAATTTGTTGTATGCAGGTAGTTTTAAAAACTACAAATTGTGAAAAATAGAACTGTAATGAATAATATAAATGACAAAGAAAGAGAGAAAGTAAGCTTGGTGGGTTAGAAGATGTAGAGGAAAGTGAGATTTCTATTGAAGTGCTTTGATTTTTTACTTGAAAATTATACCAACTATGTTGACTGGGTCAACCTAGTTTTATAGTTCCCTATTTTCTAAAACCTATGCAGAATACTATGTTGATAGTGTCCACTTAGTATGTTTTCTACATGTCTAGAAGTGTACTATGTTGACAATTTCAATCTAGTAGCTTATCTAGAAGTGAAAACCTATAGTGTGTTGACAAATTCAACTTAGTATCTTGTATCTAATGAAGACTTGCATAAGTAAAATAAAGTTATATTGATGTGACAATGTGTTAAATCTGTGCACAAAATTTAGAAACTATACTAGCATTATCGACCTAATATCACAAATATATAACAATAATAAATAAAATGATATAAATTATAAAAATGTGAAAGAAAACCTGTAAGGGTTAGATTCACATTGGGTTTATAAAAATGTATGCAATTAGAAATACATCATGTTTATAAATCAATACTAACTTGGAGAAGATAAATGATACTTATACTTTTGATTGGGGATACATTAGACAATTGGGAACATGACCAATACAGGGATCTGCTATACCTAATTAGGGGATATTTTATAAGAATACACAATTCTATAAAAGGTTCTAAAGCCTTATGTCAAGCATACTCATACAATAACCCTAATTAAACCCTATGTTTTCATATTTCACTAAACTAATAACAATTAATGTCTAATCTAGTGCTCACCAAAGATTGTGGCACAAAGTGGGGGTTATTAAATAAACGAACATGCATAAGATAATCTCAATTAAGCTATGTTTGAGTAAGATGCTAATACATGAAAAAGAAGAGTAATATTATATGAAGACAATACTTATGTTATTATATCTACTAAAGAGAGGAGCAAAGTTAGAGAATACTTACCTAAAATATGAACCCATTGAGACTCAATCTCTCTTTTGACCAAAAGGGCTTCACTAGAGGTTGTTTTGGTTTATAAAGATCACTAAGAAAGGCCAAAGCATCCAAGACTTCTCCACAAGACTATATTCTCTAAGTATAAACTCTAAACTAAGACTCCTCAAGTATAATGGTGAAAGAATAGATTTTAAATAAGTGCAAGCAAATAATATCTCTTGTTCGTTAGTAAATAATGATGAAATGATCTTGTATATATAGGTGGATTCAACCCTAAGCCATTTCAAAAAAATTGGCTGACAAGGTTGACCCAATCAACCCAGCATAGTTATGGACAAAAATTCACTAGGTCATGGGCTAGTTCAGCCAGGATCCATCCTAGACCCTAAATAAATTTTACCCACAATAGTATAGGGTTAACCTAGTTGACCTAGTACTTCAGACTATCAAAAGGTGCTTAAGGTGAGGAAAAGAGGGACAAAAGGTGGGGAAAGACTAGAGGAGTATGAAATAGAGGAGTAATAGCTTAGAGGAATGCTTTTGGAGCTAATTGGATTGGTAATAAGTGTCAATAAAGAAAAAAAAATCATGTGAAGTACAAATGGTCTGCCCAACCCTTTTTGGGTACACCCCTTAGGGCATGCACTTAGAGAGATTGAGTCTCAATAGGTTCCTAAAATGTAGAAAGCATCAATATTTGATAAAAGTTTGAAAATATTATGTGTATACACTATTTAAAGATGACCTAAGTGATTTGAATATGTAGCCAACTAAGAAAGATATTATCATGAGACTTATCTAAAAGTAAAGTAGTTTAGGCCTATTTTGGTGTTCTTAGAGAGAGAGAGAGAGAGTAGAAGAGGATAAATGAATAATATATATCATTAGGGAGAAAAATAAGGTTATGTAGACCATTAAATAAATGTAATGAATATCTAATAGAGGATATACATATGAAGATCAAGGTCAGAAGACTTAATCAATCAATGAAGAGGGCTAGTTGAGTAAAGAAGGCTAAAGGCCAGTTTGAGATGGACAAAAGTGAGCCAATAGATGGAGTATATCATCATATATTGTATAATCAACAAGGGTTTTTGAAAGTGATCAAATAATTAGGTTTTTAATTTAGTGTTGATTCATCTAGGGGGTTGGTAAGTCCTTGAAAGTGGGTGTTTGCTAAAGCCTAGTTGAGTTGATGTCGAGCTAGATGGGGCTAGTAATCCTTATGAAGTTGGTGTTTCACTAAAGTTTGATGTTTATATTATAGGACTATAGTCCATTTTCTTCATCTACATGTTTTTTCTCTTAGATAGTTTTTGATGTATATGTTGTGTTCATGTGTTTCATGCTCTTATGATTTGATGCTTGTGATTGTTAAGATGTATATATATGTTAGAATGGTTAATATATAATTAAGTGGAATTAAATGAAAAGTTTTTAAGGATAATTCACCCCCTCTCAATCATCTTATTTTCAATAATTGGTATTAGATCAAGTCCTTTGGAATAGGTTTGGCAGTCCAAAAGAGATCCTAAGAAGTAAGAATGACTAGTTAGCAAGCTCAAGGTGGTTTCTATAGTAGTAAGTCTTTGTTATTCAATAGATCTAAATATGCCTTCTAGAATGTCAAAATGAAGACATATTTGATGTCACAAGGACATGATATTTGTAAATAAATTATGGATGGTTATATTTCACCTCTAATTCCACCAACAGATGTAGTAGGTAAGAAGTGTAGTGAAAATAACTCCAAGGCAATGAATGCAATTATATGTGGCCTATCAAAGGAAAATCTTATAAAATTAATGTATTATGTTTCAGCCAAAGACATATGGAATAAACTAAAGACCATATATGATGGTGACACCAAGGTGAATATTGACAAGCTATAAACCCATAAAAGATAGTTTGAAAGTCTAAAGATGAAACTATTGCATCCTACCTATTGAGGGTTGATAAAGTTGTCAATATCATAAAAGGATTAGGAGAAGTGAAAAAGTCTACTACTATCCAAAATATATTGATATCACTCACTCCAAAGTTTGATTCTAAAGTGTTTGAATTAGAAGAGATGTAAGATTTAGACAAGTTATATATGGATGAGCTTCGTGGAATCTTGACTGCTTATGAGATGAGTACAAATGAAGGAAGACCTCTCAAGAAGGAATTTGCTTTCAAGGTTGAAAAGAAGTCAAAGGCCAAGAAGGTCTAAGATGATGTATGTTTAGATATTTATCATGATGAAATCATAAATATGTTTTTTAGGAAGTTGAGGTTTGGCTCAGGTAAGTACAAGGGTAAGTTACCCTTCATATGTTTTAGCTATGGCAAGATTAGTCACTTTGCAACCAAGTGTCCCAACAAGGACAAATTTGATCATAATGAAGAACATGATGAATCTCATGAAGATCACAAAAAGGCATATAAGTCTAAAATGAATAAGAGAGACTTCAAGAAGAATGAATTAAATGATCATTTAAGAATAATAAGAGTTTATATACCAAAAAAGACATCTCATCTGATGTAAGTGATTCAAACACATCTTATAGATATGATGACAAGAATGAATTTGAATATGAAAATAATGAAATTTTTTTCATAGATATAGAATCAAACAATAATGTATGTTCAAATGGGAAATTCCTTATGATTAATATAGATTCAAATGAATAAAAATACTATGACAATGAAGAAGCTGAAATGAATCTTGAGGTAGAGATAGTAACTGCCTTGAAAGACTTGAAGATTGTGAAGAAGAAGAACAAGAAAATGAAGTCATTAGTTTAGGACCATGAGGAGTAGATTAGATTATTTGAGGAAAGACTGAGCAACACTTCCAAGGAGTATGAATAGATTATACCACAAGTTGAAACCTAAATAGATATTGTGGTAGCAAGCCTAAAGCCTAAAGAGGAAGATTGCAAAAAATATAAAACTAAAATAGAATCTTTGAAAGCTGAGTTAGATAAAGAATCTAGAATGATGAAAATATGTATGAATATTGAAAAGAGATATAAGGCTCTAGATGATATCTTGATTAGTAAGAAGTCTGCAAGTGACAAGATAGGTCTTGGATTCAAAGAAGACCAAAATAAGGCACCTCAAGTCAAGGATATGACTATTGAATATAAGAAGGTCAACATGAAAAGACCTATCAAATAGCTCAATGGTATAAGGTATGCTAGTTATTTTAATGGTTACTATTTTACTTGTATTTAGTTTGGTCATAGAGAAAGAGAATGTAGAAGATCCAATAATAATGAGTACTCATAGAACTATAGAAGGAGAAGCAATTTTTTAAAATGAGATCACAGTCATTAGTAATCAAATGATATGTATAAGGTGGTTTATTACAAATATCATAATATAGGACACATTTCAAGATATTTTAAGATGAAACATGTAAATAAGACTAGTTAAGATAATAAGGTTCATAGTCATGTCACTAAAAAATGGATAAAAAAGACAAACCCTATAGATAATGTAAAGGTAGAGCAAAAGACTAAAGAAGAAGATTCTATGAAAGCTTAGAGTATGGGTGGTAGTTTATCAAGCCACATATCAGGATATGAGGCCTTTATTCTTAGGTGTTTTATCAAAGAATTAAGGATGAAGATTTGACTAAGAATAAGAGGGATGACAAGGTGAGTCATGATCAACTCATAAACCAAGGTGGAATGTTTGTTACTGTAGAGCATAAATCAGAAGTGAAGGAATGTCAAGAATAGTTATTATTTGTATATGTTGATAAGGAAGTAAAATAAAATAAGAAGGATGATAAGGTGGATGATGAAAAGGCCAAGTTAAATATCTTGCCTATATATCCAATCAAGTCTAGAAGGATGCTAAAAAATATTCAATCTTGTAAAGATATGGAGATTTGGGAATATCTTGAGTTCATATTGTTTTAGTGCCCTATGAAAAATGGGTGGCTCCATTAAACTTCATGGATAAATTATTATATCAACATAAGCATGAGGGTGCCATCAAATAATGTTTATTTTGAGAATATTCTAGGTTATATATGGTATAAGCAAGGAGATGAAGATGGATATAATCCATTCTTATATTGATAACTCTGTGGTTTGAAGTATAAAAGGTAGCATGATGAGAGATCTAATATTGGTATTATGTATCTAATGTCAAACTATATAGACAAATTGTATATAATAGGTAAGTTTTTTATATCAATTTATGTGAGTATATGTGCTTGATCTGTGAAGACAAACGGGGAGTCCCTATTTTCACATTTGGTATCTAGTATGGGATAGCCATGTGTATGGTCAAGAGTTTGGTATCTTCTTCCATGTCAAGAAAGGTTTGTGATACTAAGTTTTTTTATTTCTTTGAAAAAATATATGCTTGGTCTAAGTGAGATATTTGTATTTTTTGTTTTCTTTATTAAGAAAGTGATTGTTTTTTGGTATGCATGGAGATAAGGAAAGATTGTGTCTGAGATACTTCATAGACTCTATTATTGATATTTTGTTGAATGAGTTAGGAGAGTGACCTGATTGAGAATTTTATAAAATTGGTTGTCATAATTGGTTACCATAGTTTCTAAATATTGTGTGTCATCTAGTGTCTTTGAGAGATAATATTAGCTCATAGGGAAAAGAGTATGATTTCAATAGTTGTAAATGCTATTTGATGTCTACTGTGAATAGAAGCATGTTAGATATTAGTTTGAGGGGGAGTTATTCATGTAGTGAACTGAGATTTATTTGTGTTGAATTGGTATTTAAATCTAAAGTCCATTCTAAAAGAGATGATTGTTGTGGAATACCTTTATCATTAATGTCAAAGGGGGAGAAAGCTTAGGAAAGTTCAAAAAGAGAGAAAGATCATAAAGGAAGAAAGAAGAGGCAAGATCAGAAAGGATGATAAAGGATAAGGACAATATATAATAGATGGTTTCTATCAGGAAGTGGTTGACATATTTTTCTAAGTATGTTTACCATCAATGACAAAGGGGGAGATTGTTAAACATTGTCACTGATTAAAGAGGAGATTATTGATCATTATCATTAAGTGTTGAGCTTTGATATTTAATATTGTCATTGATGTCAAAGGTTCTTATAAAGATGCATGATTATTTATTGATTTAAATCTAATATCATTTATGTCAAAGGTTCTCGGTCATGTAAGCCTTGAGGTATGATGAGTCCTAATTATTAGCATAGTGAGTGTTGTTGTTGTGATGAGATAATGTTGCTTGAAGAATGTTCTAATATCATCGTGAGTGAAATATTTAAGAACTATCATGAGTAAATACATGTTAGTACAACAATTTTAAATCATCTTTTAATTCTTTATCTAAACCTTGTGAGATGGATTTTGTAGGTGGCATAATGAAATGATTGATCTCTAAATAAGTTTTAAGCTCTAAAGATCTATGTAAGTAATTCCAAATATGTTCTAAATGAGCTATGAAGATGAGAATGATTATAAGAACACTTGATAGTTTTTGATCTTGAGAGATATTTTCTAAGGCTATATAAGAGGTTTTGAGGACCTTGCAAATGATTAGAAGATTGACTCTGAAGATCTGCATATGTTGCCTTGAAAATGCTACAAATACCCTTGTTGATGTTTAAAGATATGTAATTAGCTCTAAATAAGTTATATTAAATTTTTTAATAAGAGTGATTGTATGAATTTGCTTGAGCATACACAAAAGGCATTGAAACACATGAAATTTTTAGCGTAAAGTCTACAGGGTATCTAGAAGGTTAGATCTAATGCTTGAATAAGATTTATAGGTCATGGCATATAAATTAAAAAGAGAGATAGTGGCTTATGAGGTAACGGGATCAATTTACATGATATAAGTGAGTAGGTGAATATTGACAGAGGTGAGTCATGTTGTTTGGAGTATGTGCATGAAGTTTTAGATTAGGGTTTACAATAAAAGGCATTAAAAGGTATTTCAAAGTTTTTTAAATGCATAGAATGAAGAGTTGTCTACACAAGAAGGTTTTATTAGTGTTCATTGGCACGTGATTTATCTACATGAGAACCTAAGATATTCATGTTTTATGTGGAAGGATTCTAGGTAAAAGTTTTAAGCATTAGTTTCTAGAAAGAGGAGCTAAGTTTTATGAATGATTGTTAACATTGAAAGATGGTCTAAATTCTTATAAAACCCTAACTGTGTCCCAATGTTGAAGATATTGTTTTAAATAACTCAAAATGGTTTTATATGATTGAAAAGGTGATTGGAGGTTGAATTCATCTCTCGTAGGCATTTCTAGGTGTGATTGGTTTCTTAGGTGAGTGAGTAGACCCTATAGGAAAGTGCTTATCTTTCATAGATTTGATGTAGCAGATAGATTTGAACGATTCAAAGTGACTAAGTAAATGAAGATAAAAAGTGTTGGAATTATATTTTTTGTTAATTTATATGTGTGTGTGTGTGTGTGTGTGTGTGTGTGTGTGTGTGTGTTTTATATCTTAGGTGTGGAAAGATATTGATCCAAGTTGGTTAGTCACTACCAAACCTAGTGGTGCAAACAGTAAGGAAATCAGACAAGAATAAGAAGATGATTCCTAATATGTTTTCATGCCAGAGTGATGAATTGAAAATCATGATGAAGTTTTTTGAATATTTAATTATTTATCCATTCTTCTTAAAATATTTTAATTATGTGTATGAGGTTGAAACATTGATGCCAAAATGGCTTATCTGACTAAGTAGAGTTTGTGAAAAAAAGTAAGAATATTGGTCTATAATACCAATAGTTTTCATTAGATATAATGATATGATTGGTTGAATTTTATCTAAGGATTTTATTATATATAATTCATGCATTGAATTCCCTTGAAGATAATGAATCATGTGTTATATTTTCATGTTTCCTTGACTGTGTTTTGGAGTCAATTGGTAGTTCTGTGTGAACATCTTGTAGAGAAGTATTTCAGCATATTTACCATAATTGAAGCACTAGATGAAGTTTTTTATGACCCAAATTTCATGATTATTTTTAATATTTAATTTATTTCCATGGTTTTTATCTAAAAATTGAGTATATGCCTTAGTTGTTCAAGACAAAAATTTTGTATATGCACAGACCTTTTATAAGTAATGATTTGAAGAGGGGTTCAAGTGGTAATTAGACCTAAAAGGTATTATGGACCTAAATTATATTTCTATAAGGTTTATTGCAGTGGATTATGAATTTTTTATACCATGTGATGTGTTTTCATATGATTTATGAAATATCAAAGGGTAATGTTTTGTTAAGAAGACCTATTAGGTCTCCATAAGCCAAAAAGAGGAGTAAGTACTAATTGATGTATGTACAACCTATTGTAGTAATATATTCATGATTAAAACATGTTATTTTAATATGAAAATATATATTCATGTCTTAAATAAGTGATTTAAATATATATCCTACTAAGAAAGATATGATCAGGAGACATGTATAAAAACATGGTAGTTTAGGCCTATTTTGGTGTGCCTATAGAGACATAGTAGAAAAGGATAAGTGAATGATTTAAATCATTAGTGAGCATAATTAGGTAATGTGTACCATCAAATAAGTGTTTTTAATATATAATATACGTTATCAATATGATTATCAAGGTTATAAGACCTAATCAAGACATGAAGAGGGCTAGTTGAGTGAACAAGGCTGAAGTCCAGTTTGAGAGGGTCAAAAATGAGTGAAGAGATAAACAAGTAGATCATAATTTATTATATAAGAAACAAAGGTTTTTGAATGTGATCAAAAAATCATGTGGTTAAGTTGGTGATTAGTCATCTAGGGTGTTTGTGCCTCCTTGCAAGTGGGTTCTTTCAAATGCTTAATTGAGTTGGTGTTGAGCTAGATAGGGTTAGTACTCCATGTGAAGTTGGTACTTCACTAAAGATTGATGTTTGTCTTATAGTACTATATTCAATTTAATAAATCAATGGGTTTTTATACCATAAATGGTTTCCCATGTATATGTTATGTTCATGGGTTTCATGCTCTTATGATTTGATGCTTATGATTGCTAAGATGTACATGTATGTTAGAATGGTTCAGATATAGTTAAAGTGGAATTGAATGAAAAGTTTTGAGGACTAATTCACCCCCATCTCAGTCATATTATTTATAAAAATTCATTGGTGTAGAGGGATAATATGGATTAAATTCAAGTCATGAAACTTTTGTAACTACCTCATGCAGGTGAGTAAGCCTATTTCCTATCCACCATGAAGGATGGGGTAGTTTTCCTAGTCATATTGGCATGCAAGAATGAACTAGATACTAAATGATTTATGGGGGGACTTAATTGAACCACTTTGATTATTTGTAACTATAAAACTCTAATTTTATTGACCATTTTGGCATGTTCATCCTAAGTATGGGGCAAACCTTGGCTAAAAATAGACATCCAATGCCCCAAAAAGTTCATATAAGGCCACTCATCACTAAGGCAACACATGAGAAAAGTGTGGAAGATGGTTGTAATTGATAATTAAATGGATTATGGTCATTGATGACCTTTTCATACCACTTAAATTCCATATTTCCATCTCTCACCTTCTCATTTCTCTATAAATTGAGGCTATAAGGCCATTGTATTCATCCCTTAGCTAGATATGATGAAATTCTACCCAAATTATATCTTACAAACCTTTTAAATCAATAAATAAGGACTATTTTATATTTAATTTATATCTTAGTGTGTTATGTTCTTGTTTATTTTTAGAAGTGGTAAAGTTTCATTTTACTTTACAAGTCATTTCCCTCACCTAGTTATTATGATGTTATCCTTTCTACGTCATGTGATGTGACAAAGTGTTGGTGACTGTGTTTGAAGAGTAATCTAGTTAATAGTGCCTTGAATAGACCTATTATACATTAGCTTAAAGTTATAGACATCCATAATAGCCTTCACATGAATTACTTATGTTTAGAAACTCATTGGAAAACTTGTTTCAGTCATAAGTCTTTGCTTGGTTCACAAAGTGATGATTAAGGATTAGTTAGAGTGGATAAGTTAATATTGGTGAATCAACTCCCTTAGATTATATTTTAGTTATTTATTATCTCTACATTTTTACCCTAACAAGTTATTATTATTAGGAATTTAACTCAATTAATTCACTAGGGGAGATAGCCCCATAAACTAGAGGTTTAGTCCATTTGCAGGTCACCCACAACCCTTGGATGAATCCCATGTTACCCAAAACTTAGAGAAGTCTAAATAATCTTCTCACAAGGGTGAAATTTGGTGAGTTAACACCTCCTCCATCCCTATATTATTTGGGGAAATGATTTCCCAACAATATGATACTATTAGAGAATACACTAGCTACTACATTAGTCGATGCCTCATTGTCTACAAAAAATATTATACTAATGTAGAACGTGATTGCCTTGATATCTATTTCACTGTTTAAAATATCTATAACTATATGCCTTATCAAACTACTTGTCATTTTCCACTTCAATCCACATTTTTATTTCTTCTCCTAATATTTTCTACATGGATATATAATTAGAAAATGGATGGTCCTCTTTATATAACTTGACCTTCAAATTATCACACAAAATTCTATCAAAGGAGAAGTAATCACCAACCAAGTTGTGGTGGTACTTATACTAGTTATTAATCTTCTTCAAGATAATGTATTTGATAAAAACATTCTTTATATTCAAGTTCTTGACTAGGCTATCTCCCTTAAATATTATTTACGTAACTTCACTATTGATTTAGAGGTAAATAATCTAGAATATACTAATATTATTCCTAAAAATTACTAAATCCAAAGTAGTTATTGAAAATATCTTTGACGTTACCACTGATTTGCATGAATACACCTAAACTCTCTAATTTGATGGAACCAAATACATGCAAGTAACTAGGTTAGGTTATATTTTAATGAACCCAAATGGTAATATCATCCATTTAGAATCTAGATTAACATTTGATGTCACTAATAACATGTCCAAATATGAAGCTCTAATCTTAGGCATGGAAGCCACACTTGATTTAGATATCCCATAGATACACACCTTGGGTGACTCAAAACATATATTTCACCAAGTCAATAGTGATTATCAATGAAAAAAAAGTAATTTCATATCATAAAATGGATACCACAATTGTTAAAGAGTTTGTTTCTTTTTCCATTGAGCCAATTCCAAGACATCAAAATTCCATAGTTTATTCTCTTGATTATTCATCATCTCTATTTATTATTAATTAAGTATTCCTCATCAAATACTTAATTATTCTCACTTTATTATCCAAATAATAAAATTACCTTCTTATATCCAACCAAAATATTTACTCATTTGTCACATTGAGGCTATCACTATTTGACAAATCCCATGGTACAAAAACATAATCCAATTCCTTGAACATCAAACCTACCCTCCAGACACATATTTTTTTGAAAATACTAGAGTACATATTTAAATACAACACCCTTTATATCCATAATGCAGAAGGTACTCTACTTCAATATGTGATGCAATAAGAGGTTATTACTCTCCTTGAAGAAGAACATGGGGGTATTTGTAGTGGTCACTATAGCATACATGTTACCAAATGTAAATGTTTATGTATGGGCTAATTTTGGCCTAATTTAGAGAAGGATGTTATCAATTTTGTGAAAATGTGTAATCCTTTTCAACTTCATGATGATCTAATCCACTCATTACTGACTAAGCATCAAATAATGGAGTATCCTTGCTCATTCTCTATGTGGGGATTAGATCTCATTGGTAAATTACCTTGGTCAGAAGATGGTCATGTTTCTATCCTTATCAATAATGAATATTTTACCAAATGGGTAAAATACATACCTCTTATCAAAGTCATGAGAACCATTATTTCTAATTTTATGCTTAACTAAATCATTTTTTGTTCTGGATTTCCCCATGCTATCATCTCTAATAATGGTGGTAATTTCAAAAACAAGGACATAAAATAGTTATGTGCTAAATTTAAAATTCCCACAAATTGTCTACACCTTACCATCTATAATTTAATTGACAAGATGAAACCACTAAAAAAATGTCAACAAAATTTGAGAAAACACCATTCAAGAAACTCGCACTAATTGACATCTTCACCTATATCCCATACTTTGGATGTATTGTAGTAGCATGCATATTACCACTAGGTCAACATAGTTCTAACTTGTATATGGTTACGAATCCATCCTAACATTATAATTCAAACTCATATCTTTATGTATATATCTTCATGGTATCATTCTTGATGAATAATTAGGTGATGTTCATCTTCATGCCTTAGATATTCTTGTTGAACACCATTTAGCTATTTTTCAACATAAATATCAATATAAAGATAACATCACCAAAATAAATAATAAAAATGTAAAAGTATGCACATTTAATGTTGGTGATCTAGTCCTAAAATTAGACTACATTGATAATAAATAATAAAAATATGCCCAAAAATGGTGGGGCCCTTATTTAGTTACAAACATTCTTGGTCCTAGCACTTATCATCTAAAAACTAATGAAAGACATGTTTTCAATGAACCCACTAATGTATAATTTTTGAATTATATATTTATTAAATATCTCTCTTCTTTTTCATAGTTCTATATACTATATTACTAACACTTCTTGTAGGAATTTTTACAATTCTTTCACCTTTACAATAGTCTATCCTATACACAAACCTTATTCCCTTCCTTTGGTCCTTTGGTTTCTTTAATTTATGAATTTCATTTTTATACCATGGATAGGATCTATTTTTCCTCATGAATATCTTTTTCTTTCATACAATACTTTTTCATACTTTTTCTCTTTTAATCACAAGTTTGTTATTTTTCAAAGCATTTTAGACCCACTTGGTTTTACTTTTGTGAGTTTAGTGTAAGAACATGGATATGAATAGACTCTCCTCCCAAATAACATTTTTTCACATCATTTTACACCCACTTGGGTTTTTATTCTTTGAATTTTAGTGTAAGACCATAGATAGGACTAGGCTCTCCTCAAAAATACCATTTTTCTCATTTTTCATCCACTTGGATTTCTCTTTTATGAGTTGCAATATAAGACTATCGAAAGGACTAGGCTCTCATCATTAAGTCTACATATTATTCATCATTAAGTCTATATATTATTTCAAACATTTTTATGAAATCAAGTATTATTTTTAGAATGTTTAGAGACATTTACAAGTTTTGATCTCATATTCTAAGACTTAGTTTTTATTTCATTTGTAGATAAAACTTTCATAATAAATTATGTTAGATTGTTTCTATACACTTACATACATTATTATGATAAGGAATAATACTTACTTGTCAATGTATCCCTTTTCACACTATCACATTTTTTGTGATTTGAAATGATTCAAATTATTTCATGTTCATTCCCATTGATTTCCATTGCTTTCATTCCACTTTGGATGAAACAAGGCCAAAGTCAAGATAGCACTTTTATTTCATATTAATAAACAAGACTCTTAAACACCATGCTCTCTGAGTCTTCTTTCTTAGCTACTAATTCCAAATATTTCAAATGATATTCATTTTTAGCACCCACATTTGGTTCTCTAAATATATATGGATGAGGAATAAAAAAAGGTACTAAAATTTAAAAATCCAAATCATTTATAAAAGACAATGCTCAAAAGTTAAAATATACATTCCAAAAAGTTAACATCACACCAAAAAACATGATTCATAACACATATCCTATCTCCAATAAAGGATCAAACTCCATAGTTGGCATCATAACAGAGTTGAGGTCCATTAAGGTGTGGTAGGCTAGTAGATTGGGATGGGAGTATTCAAAATCATCTATAGTGCCACTTACTTTATCACACAATTACTCAATATTTGAAGTATATTGATGACCCTCTAAGGGTTCCTAAGGAATGGATAACATGTTGTTGGAAGGTAGGTCTATTTTAATTTTCATGCATATAGCCTTCATGGGATGATATTCATACTTCATTTTATAGTCCAAAATTTTGTGTAATTAAGAGAAGTTTTTAACAGTCCTTAATGTTGAAAGTCCTCTTGTTTTGAAAAATTTAATTTTTAGTGTCTTGAATTCAATAAAGAGTTTCTATACCTTCATTTTTCATATAGATCCCCCACCACACATTTCAATCCCCCATTCATAGGAAATTTTTATTATAAATCTATTTTCCCACTTTTATATTTCCTCTTCTTCACATCTTAAAACATGCTAGCACTGCTTTATTTTGATTTTATCTATCTTTAGAACAAAAATGTATGCTTGAGTGACTGTGGATTATTTTATTTACACCATTTTTTTAAATCTCTTTAGTTTCCTTATTTTTATTTAAAAAAATTCATTACAATTCATTTTTTTAGACAAATACATCTATTTTTTTTAATTTGTCCTTTTTCCATTGTTGAGTGAGTTTGAATTATTACATCACACTCACCAATGTTGTTTTTAATTTTTATCCTTTTTTTCCATTATTGAGTGAGTTTGTATTATTAATTCTCACAATAATGTTGTTTTAAATTTCATGTACTTTTTCCATTGATGATTGAGTAAGTATTGTTACTACTCACTCATCAATGTTGTTTTACCATTTCTTGGCCATATTTATTAAGGTAAGAATTATTACTACTTTCAGATTGATTTTAGATTTTAATTTTTTTTGTATCCTTATTTTGATTTGGTTTGTTATAATTTCTTACTTAAGGTATACTTGTGTGAGTTTGTCAATCATTTAATAGCCTTAAATTTTTGATTACCTATTTGACTTTAAATTTTGCCTTGGTCATTTGGTCGTAACTTAGCATTTATCACCATAGCTTACCAAATTTATATGTACATCATGGCTACACATTTTACTTATCTTATATTTCATACATTTGTTTGTCTTTTTTATTTAGATTTGTATCATTAGAGTTTGTCCAAAGTAGTCTATGCACCCTCCCTGGCAAAAATTAAAAACACAACATATAATCATTTAGTGACAAAGGTAAGTCAACGTATGCATATATTACATATTAATTTTAGCTATTTCCTTTTAGTATTTTAGTTTCATTTATTTTATACTGTAAAATACTACAAGTTTTTTAGCTCAATGCTATGTGTTATTGTGTTTTTTTCCCAAAGTACCATCCCATGTTTCAATTTCTGATGAAATTCAAGTATGGAAAATTTATACACACAATATTTTAAAATTTTATCAAGTACTGATGCTTTCTCTCTTCTATAAACATCAATTCTCAATCTCTCTTAGTGTACACCTTAAAGGGTACACCAAGAAAAGGGTGGGAAGACCATTGGTGCTTCATAATATTGTTTTTACATATATCACCACTTAAAACAAATATAAACCTCTCCTATATGTTTCCATAAGCTTTGAAACCTCTCTTATACACTCCTCCAAGAAAATTACCACCTCAAATGTCCCCTACCTAAGCCAAAACCTCTTTTTTCATCCATTGAACATAGTTAAATGAATTGACACAATTCTTAAGAATGAGTATGCTATGAAACTAAGCCAACCCAGCCAACTTAGTCTAGGACCTAACTACTTTATTTCCAAAATAACTACGTTGACTATGCCGACTGTGCTAGCTAAAACTTTAGAAGGGTTTAGGGTTTCATCTGGCTATATAAACACATCCTTTTCACCATTTTCATTAGAGAAATATAGAGATAACCATTCATTTGAATTTATTTACAATTTTATCTTCCACCATTCTACTTGAAGTGTCATTTCTTAGGCTTTACACTTGGAGAGAAGAATCTTGTCTTACGGAAATGTATTGGATGCATAGGATAAGTCTTAAAGCCTAGAGCTGACCTATTTTTGTTATCCTTATGAGCTATAACAAAATCTTACAAAGTGCCTTTGGCCAAGAGAGAAATTGAAACTCAATGGTTTCATATTTAAGGTAAGTATTCCTAACTCTTATTCCACTATTTTGGTAGATATAAGTAACATACGGAATGAATTATGAATATATTTATGTCTCCATGCATTAGGATTACCTATATATTGGATTCATTAGAGTTCTTATTTGCATGTTTAATTTTATGTTTATTATCCCCATTTGTGCCACATGATATGGTGAGAAATATATTTTATTTACTTTACTTTCTCATTTACTTTGTTAAAAACCATAGGACCTAGCTAGGGTTATTGTGTGGTATTGCTCGACTAGAGGCTTTAGAACCCTCTCCAATGACATTATGTGGTAACAGACCCCCTTTTTACATTTAAAAAATCTATAGTGTTCATGAACCTGATTGTCTAAATATACCAACAAATGGAAGGTCTAGTGTGATTTATATTATTTGATTGATTTGTAGATCAACATCACTTTCCCTTATCATACACTTTCTACCTATTCTAGACACTGATCTATATTAGAATTAAAACCAATTAAGTATATTTTTTTCATTGTAATATCTTTCATAGTATTAATTTATATCTTTAACATCTTAGCATTATAAATTTAGTATATGTTTAAGTGAGCTTCATAAACAATTGGCCTAATTTAGAGATTGTCTACCATCCTTGTGACCTATTCCATCTCTACCCCTTTAATCCTAGATTCAACTTAATCTAGATTTTAGGGTTAAATCCACATGATTCAAAGCCCATGAAACAAAATAACCCAATCATAATTCTTTCCCCATATGGTCACAAAGTGTACAATGACCTAAGATTCATTATCACAAACTCAAATCAATAAATGAAGAAAAATAAAATATAACATAAAGAGTCATAACCACAAAACTCAATAAGTCATTCAAATGACTAAAGAACCTAATATAGTCAACTAAAAAAAACTGTGGTTATTTATACACTTAATTCTTTATCATTAATTGTCATAATGTATCGATAGCCACTAGTACAACCATGTTAGTTATATTCCTTGATTGGGCCTATATTTTTGTAATCCTACATTCAAAAAAAAATGACATTAGTAATATATATTCATCAATTATCCAAAGAAAAGTAACTAAATAATCAATTTAATGAACAATTAAATGAAATCAACTAAATACATCAACACATCATTGCAATATCATCATAATAACATAATCAATTAGATCAAATATAGTTATGATCAAGATAAAATATGATCACAACAACATAATATATCAGTGCAATGTCTAAGATGATAATAAATACTAATTTTTTAGAAGGGTTCTAGATGGGGTCATGACAAAGTCCATATATTTATAGAGTGAGGATTTGACTGGTTATAGTAGATAGGGATATGGATAGTGTGTAGATTTGGTGTGGTGGGATGGGTGGTAGAGTGAGTTGTTATGTCATCTAGTTTTTTATATTTTACTAATGAATTTTCACTTTTCTCTTCCTCTACATTTATGGTGACATCCACTACTACCTCTTACTTTTCTTGTTCTTATTTTTATGTGGCTTCTTTTACTTCCCTATTTTTCTCTATTTTTTTATAATTTTTGTGTGGCTTATCTACCACATTATTAGTTTGAAATTACACTATTTTATTGGTGTCTTTTATCACGTTATTCTTGTTAGCATCTACTTTAGACTTTTCTATTTTATCTTTTTCTAATTTTCCATTTTCTAATTTATATTTTTCTCTTTATTCTTATTCTAATTTATCCTTTGTCAATTTTTCCTCGTGTTCCTTTTTATTTTTTGTTTCCCTTTAGGTTTTTGTTTATCTATGGACTCTTTCCTTTATTTCCTCTCATGTTCTAGTTTAGCTTATTTTTCCCATTATTCTTCTTCCTTTTCTAATTTGTC
Source organism: Torreya grandis (assembly GCA_037957365.1). Taxonomy (NCBI): domain Eukaryota; kingdom Viridiplantae; phylum Streptophyta; class Pinopsida; order Cupressales; family Taxaceae; genus Torreya; species Torreya grandis. The sequence goes on along the minus strand of JARHVA010007536.1, from coordinate 461,734 downwards.
TCTATTTTATCTTGTTCATTTTTATTCTATGCTACCATTTCCTCTACAAATTTTTGTTTGAACTCAACATATTCCCTTTATTTCCTATCCTATTCTAGTTTGGATTGTTTCTCTCATTCTTATTCTTATTATCTTTGTTATTTTTATAATTTATCCTTTGGTACCTTTTCCTCTAGTTTCTTTGTTCTTATGTGATACCATTACCTATATGTATTTTTCTTAGCTACAAATTCTTCCCTTTATTTCCTCTCATTTCTAGTTTATCTTGTTCGTCCCTTTAGTATTTTTTATTTATTTTTATTTCTATTACTAGTCTCTATTTTTTCCTTTTCCTCAGTTTGTGTGTTTGTTCATCGCTAAGTTATTTCACATTGGTAAATGTTACATATATTTATTGGGCCTTGGATAATGATATATAAATGGTTATCACTGGGGTTGATTTTAATGATATTTGGTTTTCTTTTCCTTTTATTATTTTTATTATGTGGCCAACCCCTCAATAGGTTTTATTTGATCCCATAGTTCTACCTCTTCTTTTGTCATAGTATCTGCCACTATGATGAATTCTATTTTCTTGATAGGGGCCAATTTAAGGATGTTAAAGTGTAATTTTTGCCGTTTTGTTTCTATATTTTTTGAGGTGGAATATATAATATTTTATATTTTGATGTGTTTTTTTCCTTTTTATGCCTAACATATATGATAAACCACTGCCTATTGGCCATGTATATTTTGGCAATGATTGAATGCCCTATATTTTATTTGGGATAAGTGCATATCTTTTCCTTAGGAATGATGGATACTTGGACTTAGAATATTTGGGTTAGGTCTTGTATTATTTTTTTTATTCCTCTTCTTCTTATTCAACTTGAATGCCACCTTGTGGTTGACTATTATCTCTGTAAGATGTTATTATAGGTTTGTATTGATATTAGGTGGGATAGGCATCTTGAAGCACTTGGAGAATGAATAGATGATAAAGATAAATTTTTTGACATGTTCATCCAAGAATTCATATGGCAATTTGGGGATTGTTATATGTATACATTTTAAAAGTTTGGATGTAAATGAATTTGATATTGACTCTGAAAATAATTCACTAGAGTGTTTCCCAATGATTTATTAGGAAATACTTAATTTAGGGGTCAATTTTTTTATTGAGGTTACCTCCACATGAAATTAAGGATATAATTTGGCATTGGGGTGGATGGCATACATATGTATTTTAAGTTTATATAATACATATTTATCTTATGCCCATTGAACTTGTGTCTCTATTCTTAGGATTGTATTGGAATAGAACATAGCTAAGCATATGTGAAGAGAGACAATTTAAAAATCATTCTTACCCTATTTATTCCTCTTGTCATTGGTATTAAAATGATATAGTATCCATTCGCATTTATTTCAATTTGTATTCATAGATATCATGTCTAATTCCATAATTTAATGTTTTGTCTCATAAAATCCTCTCTATTAATAAAGTATATCTTCCATGTTACTTCCTTAATCATGTACTGAAATACCATGTTTTTAATGGATGCTATTGTTATACATATTTTATTTTATGCACCCCAAGTAATTTTTGGAAATTTTTCCTTTAGAAGAACCATTTTTATCATATTTATGTATCCTTTAGCCTTTATTCATTAATCCCATGATGTGTTCCATATATTTTGTAGTGATGTTATGTTGTTTTTCTAAGAACAAGATCCGCATTGAGTAGGATTTTGATCATGTTGTTGCTTAGATAAAAGAATATGAATTTGGCCTAGATATCAAATTTAATTTTCATAGTGGATTTGGCCTTGGTAATACATTTCCATTGATTCATTGTTGGAACTATTAGTGTAGTGATTTTTCCCACTAGGTTTTGCCTACATGGTCGTCTAGTCATTCTATGTTATTTAAGCTTCCTTAGGTTAGTTATAAAGGGTCCATAGGCTAATTATATTTAATTTTAATTAGTTAATTAGGGGCTTCCTCATGTTGCTCTAATTTTCCCTATATGTACCTACCCCACTTTTCCTTTTTTGAAGGTTAATCAAATGCATTATTTTCCTTCTCTTAGAATTTTAGAACTCTCTCTACAAGAATCAACATTGTTTCTTGAATTCTATTGAGAGATATTAACACACTATTTCATGTTATAAGAGCCTTTATGATAGCCTCATACATTAAAATTCCTGGTAAGATCCTCCATGCATTTACCTTGCTATTTTATCTTTTGTCTTGGCCACCATTTTGAACCTTGGAGGTCTTTTCATAATCTACCTCAAAACTCATGTCAGAAGGCTTTTGATGAAAAATACATTTGTATATTTTTTTGGGTTTTTTGAAATCTAAAATGGGTTATTTTTAGATTTTTTTATAAAGTTCATGGATTTTCTTAGAAATCAATTTCTTCCATCTAGTCAAACGTCTATATGAACAAAGTAATCAAGCCTAAAAACCCTAGTTTACTCTCCATAGACCAATTTAGGTTCTCAAAAGGACATTACTTGATTTCAAACCAAATCAAGTTTTCAAAGTGCTACAACTTGATTGCAAGACCCATTTAGTTTTTCAACATTACTTTACTTCAAATTCATGAAGTTAAGTAAAGTATTTCAAAAACCTTGAATTACATTGGAAGAAGCAATCAAGTTTCTCAATGCTAGTAAATGAGAAGTAATCAGGCTTCTCCAAGGCAATTAATTATAAGTAATTGGTCTTGTTCAACATAACTACTCATTTAATTTTTTAAGTTGCAGCTATTTTAAACCTTGATTTACTCTCCATAGATCAAATCAAGTTCTCTAGGGTTCATTGTTGACTAATCATTTATTTTTTTAAGTTGTAGTTGTTTAAAACCTTGAATTAAAGTTGTTTGAATAATTTGAAATACACTGCCAAGAAGTAATTGAGTTTTCAAAGGGAAATTACATATTATTAAAAAACTTCCATTTTTGGAAAGGGTCCAAGAATATGTGGGAGTATGGACCAGTCAGTGCTATAACTTTCAATCCATAGCTCTTTTTTAGGTGCTAGTTTTTTTGAAAGTGCATATTTTCTTGAGCTCTATGTATTGGTGACATTATTTTATGACTTTTATAATATCCATTTTTCACATGGTGTAATAGCTTAAAACTCTTTTCAAACCTTTGTACCTTTCCTCTTGGACACATTATTGGTTGTGCCCAACATCCCTCTCATAATTTCTCACACTGATTGCTCATAGATGCATTTTTGGCTATGCTTGACATCTAAGACTAAATGTGTTTGCATTGTAACTTCAGGGGGTATTCTTGATAGTTCAAGGGGTACTTGTAATATGTGTTTTCAATTTTTAGCTTTCATTTAAATTTTTTAATTTATCTTATTATAATCTACATGAATGGATCTAAACATCAAACCACTCACACCATTTAACTATCTAAAATGGAAGTCTAAAATAAAACTCATTTTGAGAGGTATAAAAATCTATCAGATTACTATGGGTGAAGAAACTGAGCCATCTATAGATGTAGAAAAGATTAAATGGTACAATAAAGATGATGAGGCCTATGGATTTTTATGATTATTAATGTCTCTTGATCTCTTATTTCATGTTAAATCTATAAAAACTCCAAATGAAGTCTAGACAATCTTGGACAAGCTTTTTGGAGAGCAAGACATCATGAGGCATTATGAGATGGAGAATGAGATCATCACATTGACCCTAGGTGACTATGAAATCATACAAGACTTCTTTATAAATTTCAAATCACTGAGATTATAGTTGAAGTAATGTGGTATTAAGAAAATAGATGACCAGTTGATACTATTTATGCTTACAAAATTGGGTCATGACTATTCAATTTTTGTCTCTACATTTCATGCTACCAAACGTGCACTTGGATCCATTTGTAAAATACCATTATTTGATGAGTTTGTTGTCAATATGACTTAGGATCAAGATAAGTTAGTTCAAATGAGTGCACTAAATTCTTCAAAATCACATGCCTTGATTGTCAATCAGGACAAGAAAAAGCCTTCTAATAGTGGAAAATAAGAGAAAAAATAGTCTAAACCTAATCATGAGCACAATAAGAATAAGAAATCAGATGACAAACCAAAGGAATTGTCAAATGAGTCATCCTCAAGTGGGAAACCTAAGAAGGAAAAACACAAATGTCACTTTTGCAAGAAACTTGGACATGATGAAACTTAATGCATGAAAAAGAAGATTGACACCTTAACCAAGATGATTGAGAATAAAAACATCAATATTCCTAAATCCTCATCTCAGAACATTTCCACACAAGATTTTTCAAAGGCAAAAGATAAAAAAAGGGTAAAAAGGGAAAGGCACTTATTGCAGTAGATTTTTAGCCTTCAACTTGGGTTATTGACTTGGGTACTTCCTATCACATGACCACCTTAGAGGTTTTATTTTTAGAAATAAAACAATGTTATATGCCTTCAATTCTCATGGGTGATGATACTTTAGTAAAATTTAGTAGTAAAGGATCAATTGAAGTAAGTGATGGGACATTCAATAATGTTTTATATGTTCCTTCACTATCCACTAATATTTTGTCAGTATATCAAATCACTCACATAGGTGCAAGGAAGTGAGTTGAGTTCACACCTAATTTAGTGGTCATCAAGGAGCTACATAGTGATACCATAGTGGCTTATGGGAAGGTCAAACATCATTCTAGGTTGTATACCTTCTCATATTTCACCCTAGATCAGCCCTTAGCTACACTTCTTACTCATGCAGATGGAGTAAACAAACTATGGCATGAACGATTTGGCCATTTAAACTACCATTACCTAGGGCAACTCAGTCATCAAGACATGGTTTTAGGATTGCCTAAAGTTAAATTATTGGATGGCCTATATAATGAGTGTAGTCTTGGCAAGCATATAGAAGAGAAATATGACAAGAGCAATGTAAGGAGAGCCAAACAAAAGATGGAAATTATCCACAGTGAATTAGTAGGTCTATTTCAAAAACCTTCATCAATAAGATAATATACATGCTCACATTCATTGATTACTTTTTGAGGTACACCTAGGTGTTTTTTCTCAAAAAGAAGTCTAAGGTCTTTGATCACTTTAAGGACTTCAAGAAACTTGTGGAGAAGTAGTCAGAATGTTCCATTAAAATCTTAAGGACTAATAATAGAAAGGATTATGTCAACAATATGTTTGAGTAGTTTTACACATCAAAGGGGATTTAAATGCAATACACAGTTCCATATAGTCCTCAATAAAATGGTGTGGCCAATACAATAACTATAAAAGTCTTTATGGGCATTGATTTCACTTTTGATAGTGACATAGATCCACCTCAAAATCCTCTTGATGATGGGAATGACTCTTCTTCTTCTTCAAGTTCAAGTGATGAAATCAATGATGAGGATTCTCCTCCTCCATATCACACTCGCACTACATATGATGAGGAATCACCATCTAATTCTCCAATCTCATATAATTTTGGTTCTATTTAGGCTAGACAGATAATTTAAAGTGATAGGAAATGTGTTGGAAATCCATCTGATACAAAGTAGACATGATCATAATATCAAGGGACATCACATGCCTACTTGGCCATTGCCTCATATCCACAAACCTTTCATGAGCCATCTGGCATTCTAGAATAGGATTATACTATGTAGGAATAGTACATTTTCCTAATCAGGAATAAGGTATGTGACTTGGTCGCTCTTCTCAAAGGAATAAAATTGGTCTGTTGCAAATGGGTTTATCAGACCAAGTATGGTGTAGATGGGTTAGTCAATAAGTACAAATCTCTTCTAGTTGTAAAGGGGTTTTCCCAAGTGCTTGGTATAGACTACACTAAGACATTTTCTCCTATAGCCAAGATGACATCTATAAGACTCACTCTAGCCATCACAATCACACATTAGTGGGATATTCACCAAATGGACGTAAATAGTGATTTTCTACATGGTGACCTCAAAGAAGATATATATATATATATATATATATATATATATATGTATATATATATATATATGTATATATATGTATATATATATATATATGTATATATATATATATGTATATATATATATATATGTATATATATATATATATATGTATATATATATATATGTATATATATGTATATATATATATATGTATATATATGTATATATATATATATGTATATATATATATGTATATATATATATATATGTATATATATATATAGTAACCACAAGTCTTTATGGAAGATACCTCCTTAGTCTGTAGACATAGGAAATCTATCTATAGACTCAAATAGGCCCTTCAATCATGGTATGCCAAGATGGACTCCTTTTTCCTCACAATCAGGTCTACCAGATGACACTCAGATCCAAAAGTCTACATCTTGTAGTAGGATGACTCTTTGTTGATCCTAATTCTCTATTTGGATGACTTATTGACTACAGGGAGCTCACAATCATCCATTTTAGTAGTGAAAATGCACTTTTAGATATATTTTCAATGATAGACATGGGATTGCTATACTACATTCTTATGATTGAAATCATTCAGTCAGATTCTGGGATAACTTTTTCAAAATCCAATTATTATTTTGATTTTATTATGAGGTTTAATGTGGTTCATTATAAGCTAGCTCCTACTCCCTTCTTATCTAATGTGAAGCTTGAGGTTAATTATCCTACACCACTCATTAATGTAACTCTATACCTGTAACTCATGGGCATTCTTATCTATCTCAAACACACTAGACTTGACATATCCTATATAGTTGGGTTGGTCTCTTAGTTTATATAGAAGCCACATGAGTTGCACTAGAACCAACAAAGTGGATTCTTCACTACATTTATGGTTTAAACAACTATGGGATACACTATGGAATATGAATAGAGGTTGATTTGATCAAATGCATAGATTTTTATTGGGTTGGAGATACTCAAATTCAAAATTCCACCTTAGGCTATAGTTTCTCACTTGGTTTGGGTCCAATAAGTTGGTCAAATAAGAAGTAACATGTGATTGTTTTATCATCCACATAGGTAAAATACAGAGGGGCTATCAATGCCACCATTGAATTAATCTGGCTTCAGGGAATTCTCACTAAGTTTGGTGTCTAGTTTCATAAGCAAACAATCATCTAATATGAAAACCAAAGCACTATCTAGATTTGCAAGAATCCAGTCCTCTATCAAAGGACTAAACACATAAAGATTCACATGTATTTCATCAGGGAACTTATCAATGAGCAAGTCATTAATCTTCAATACTATCTAATATTGGATTAAATTATATATATTCTAACCAAGCCCTTTATAGAGAGTAAATTTGTTCATCTATGAGCTGTCATTGGGGTTAGGGATGCTCCACCTTCTTCTTCCTCTTATGGAGGTTCATCACTATATACTTGGGTACCTCATCAAGATTTCAATGTTGGGACCCAATTCTCATCTCACCTAAACTACACTTAAGGGGGGTATTAGCATAGTTCTTTTTCCCACTAGGTTTTCCTTACATGGTCATATGTCCATTCTATGTTATTTAAGCTTCCTTAGGTTAGCTATAAAGGGTCCATAGGCTAACTATATTTAATTTTAATTAGTTAATTAGGAAAATTAGGGGCTTCCTCGTGTTTCCCTAATTTTCCCTATATGTACCCAACCTTTCATTTTTAGAAGGTTAATTGAATGCATTATTTTCCTTCTCTTGGAATTTTGGATCTCTCTCTACAAGAATTGACATTGTTACTTGAATGTTATTAAGAGATCTTAGTACACTCTTTCAGGAACTTGTTGAATTATATCAACACACTCTATGTCCATTCTTGTGTGATCAATCTCTATTATATTTTCATGGATATATTGGTATGTATCTTCTAAGTTACCTAAGTTGTACATGATGAATGAGAAAGATCTTGTGGGGTCTAGTGTGATGGCCTTAACTATAACATGCTTAGATTTTATAAATAACAACTCCATCTTATCATTGATTTGTGTTGTTGCCATTTTCAATCATTCTATTTGGATTATTGATAGATAGTATGTTGTAGAGTGATTTTGATACATCTTGGGTGATTAATTTTTTTATGTGAATTAAGAAGATGGATGACTGATTATTTATAGAACTTTATTCCCACCACCCTTATTTTATGGCTTGATTTGTATACTTGAAGCATAATATTGTATGATTTATTTTAAATCAAGTATTCCAATGGTTTTCTTAGTTATAATGTACATTTAATCTTATCAATGCAATTTTTTTTCATGTCATTATATTCTAATATTAGATACTTTCACCATCTCAATCTTTGGATTTATCATTTTGTCTCTTTCTAATATTGATTGGATGTTTTCAAAATATAAATAAATTATGTGTACCTATTGATTTTTAGGATGCTTAATAAACCAATTATCTTAGACGTCAAAAAATAATGTGTCATGACATATTTTCTCAACTTGCCCATCATAGTTTTATTCACCCATTGGGATTTATAGGACCAATTTTACCAAGTTGTACTTTATTATTCTAACTATTTTTTATATCCTTAAGCCATAATTTACCAATTTTCAAATTAATATGTATTTTTTATTTTCTTTCCACAAACCACCATTTACTAGTTTTCAACTTGGGATTTTACTTATTATTTTTCCCTATGTGCATGTCCCCTGTAGGAACTACTTACCACTTTATATCAACCCAGCTTTAATAAACATAAGGTTTGCTATTTTTAATTTTTCAATAAATATTTCTCTTGGAGCTTCTATAACTCTACTTTGTATTTTGAAAATCTTGTCCACCTTGATATTATCCACAGTATTATGAATAGGTCTAATATAGTTTCGAACCAATAATATATTGATTTATGAATGAGTCTAATTATTATAACCATGATATTTATTTATTTGATATAGGGGAAGTGTCTTTATTAACTTAATCTAACATAAAATTTATTAAGAATAAATGAACATAACATTAATAATAGATAATCAATAATATAAACCCTACATCAAGTTGTGAGTTTATAATTTGATGTCTTAAATAATTATGATGTATATAGTTATATTTATCTATTAATTTATATTAACATACATTTCCTTAGTTAATCATAAATAAACATAACACTAATCACACATAATACATATGTCGATGTGTGATTCAATTCGCATTAATACATGAAAAAGAAGTACATATGCCTATATAATGCTCAGTTTTATATATCAATATCATATCCTTAAAATTCACTATTAAGACTAATAAAATAAGAAGGATAAGAAACACATATTTTCCTCATGGATATACATTTATGGTATTCTCTGTGATATGCTATGGAGTATAATTGATACCAATAATAATGTTTTTATATATCTAATGACACAATATGATTGTAAGCTTATGCATTGTACTTGTAAGTTAAATAGTATAATGGATAATCCCACCAACATAATCCCTAGACATAATATTTAGCTCATCCTTTAAAAAACCAAAAATTAAGAATATCATATCCTAAGAACTTTCATTATTCTATAAAAATTTGTGACACTTGGTTGTCAATATAGTCTCAAAATATTTTTATTCGGTGAGGTATCCATCTATCCACTATAATTTTTGATATAACAAAATATTATCTCAGACTAATTTAGAGATGTCATTGAATGGAACCCAACTATTGATTGCATTGTAAAAATACTCCATTTCTATGGTCATTGGTTCTAATTTATGCAAAAAATTGTTTATAAAACATCCAAATTCTTATAAATAAATGATGATGGGGGACTATCTTACCTTTATAACATGGAAATTATCCCCAAAACATAACACGAATTTTATTTCTACTCAAGTAGGGTCCTTAGTGACATCATATAATGTAGTGGCTTGATTTAGTTCTTCCTCCAAACCATCTATATTTTTATTTTATGTTTGTATTATCGCTAACCATCTTAGAGTGACTAAAAAGAAAGTATCAACATAAATGATATCTATATTTAATATATTTTGATGTTGTGCATTCTTTTCCAATTTTTTTGTGCTTTGTTTAAACTCAAAATCTTACATAATAGTTTCATAGATGGTTTTATTCATCACATATATCAATGATTGATACCTAATCAAAATTTTAAGTGTCTCCTATAGGAATTGTTTCAATGACAATTGTTTTATCAATGTCACAATATGGCCTTGCCTTTGACATATTCTATATAACCTATTGAATTTCCTCTTCTAAAATAACACATCATTACATCTAATCTTTAGTTTCCCTTTATTTAAAAATGGTACCCAAATGTAATTTATATGTGGGAGATAATTTGTTGAGATGGATTTTGGTGCCTTGATGTTTGAATTATAGCAATCTTGGGGATGACTACACAGTGTTAATATTTTGTCATTTTAATTATATTGCATTGATTAGTGTGAGTGATAGTTATGGTATGAAAAATTATGTAGCTATAATATATTGATATGAATATGATGTGATTATTTTTTATGGAGGGATAAACTATAGGGTTGGGGATGTTTCCTCCTTTGTGGATTCATTCATAGAAGGAGTTGATGGTTGAGTGGAAATTCATAGATCAACAACCTCATATTGGGGATGAAATGGTAGTATGAGGTGGAGAAGAAACACAAGGTGGAGAACTAGTTAAATTGTACATATGTCAAAGATATGGAATGAGAGTTGGAATTAAAAATTTCAATGGATAAGGATAGATAAGAGGGGGAGATGAAATGATAATTAGGGAAGTGGAAGGTGTTAATGTTTCCTTAGTAGTATCCATGTCAGAGGTAAGACACTATTTTGTTTTATTATCAATCAATGCTATAAAATATATAAGTCTCTTGATACCTAGCTTTGTCTTTGATGTTTAATTGTCACTACAACTTTTATTAAGGAATTTATTTTTGTTTAGGTCTTCATCATCACCTCCATATTTTGGATTTATGTTTCCTCTTTCATATATATTATAAGTTTAAGGAGGTGAATATAAGGTTACTTGATTGTAATTTTTTAAGTATTTCCATTTGAAAATATTCATCTTGCTATATGATCAAAAAATTCCCTCATCAACCATGATCTATACATTTGAAAAGAAAAATTAGTTCACTCCAAAATATCTCTTAGATATTTCATTTTATAGTTGATTGATAGAAGTACAATAACTTTGAATATTTTTTAAAGGTATAATCAATCAAACTAATCCTATCATATATAATTTATTCAGTAACCTATTCCAACCTACATGACTTTAATTAATCTAGAGTCATTCTCATCTAGTCCATTTCTCTTACCTCAAATCATTTTCATATTCATTTAAAAAGTCTTAAATATTTTGAATGTGGTGATAACTTTATCCATGTTTAAAATTGCCTTCCACATAACCCTTATTATCAAAATTATGTCTCTTCAATTACAATTGCAATTTGATACTACCCAACATGATTTAATATCAACTGCATATACGAGCACACTCTTGAAGAACCTTTGATAAATGTGATTTGTTGATATATATAGTGAATTGAATTAAGGTGGAAAAATTTATTACATATGAAATCACACTCTCGAAGGACCTTTGATAAAGGTGTTATTTTTATAATTTTAAATCTTCTACTATAACTTATTGATGTTGAAATTACCAAGCCTCAAATATATAATTGTTGGGAGGTCATTTTATAAGTAAAACATTTTTTCATATACTTGATAAGTGTATTGCATATTCTTTATGAATATTATTCTATGTTTTGTTCCATGGGATGTTGAGAAACACTATCGATAGAGAAAAATATGTCTATAGATGTCTAATGCCACCATTTACCTATATATCAAATGAAAAATATGATGAAATTTATTATTGAAAAGTTTGAATATATCAAATCATGCCTCATCCAAATAATGTAAATAGTGAGATTCTTGAGTTATGAATCAACCATGCAATTGATGGATAAATGTTTTAAAAAATGGGTACAAAAGTACTAGTAGGATAGATGTGAATCCTAAAGATATACCTCAAGTATATGACCAATATATTAATATGGATGGATATATGGATATATTATACCTTTAATTCACTTCTAAAACTAAATATTATACGACTATCAAAGTGTTAAAAGAATCATCTATTCTTCATGACTATTCTTATATTTTATATTCCATGGGATGACATGAAGAACTATTGATTATACACACTATGTTTATATGTTTGATGTCACATTATGTCTATAGGATTTTTTTTTTCCCTTTATACTCAATGAAAAATATAATGAAATTAATTATTGATAGTTTTAAGTGGACTAAGTCATGACTTAGCCACACAATAAAAGAGTTGAGTGGATAGAGATATGACTCACCCATTTGATTTATGGACATGTATTTATAAAAATGTGAGCCAAATTATTAGCATGACCACTTTATATACCATAGGCCAATTCAACTAGAAACCAACCCTCACAATTATAAAAAGTGATATTTAGCTTGTGAATAAGGTTGTTGAATGTATATGTTGTTAACATGGGTTTTAGTGATCAAGATGAGATTTTTGTAGTGAATATGGTTGTTATCTATATTAATAGAGGTTACATCTAAGATATTTACCAATGAAATGCCATAAAAGGATATCTAAGAGGCCTTAGTGATAATATAAAACTCTATAAATTATAGACAAAGTGAGAGGGTGAGGAATTTGGATAAGATCCTTAATCTCACATGCAATATTTTTTTTTCATTGTGTGATTACTATGTGCATCGGTGTGAGTTAAAATAAAAAAGTTGTTATTTAACTCCCCTTTTGAGATAAATTAAGAAAGAAAGGACTTGAAAGAAATAGATTGGAAGAGTGATAAGGAGGAATTATAGAACATAAGACACTAGATATAGAGGAAGATAGAGATTACTTGGTAGAAATTCAAGGCCTTCTGATAAGCATAAATGGGTATAAGTTTTGAATCATAAGGATCAAACCTAGAGAAAAATAAGAAGTGGGTCAAGAATAGTGATTGAAAATGTATGCTAGAGATGATTGGAGAATCTATAAAGGGAGATAGTGGAAAATGGATTCTATGGATTAACACACCTAGGGGATGGTGGGACTTTAAATAAAAAATGATATAACATGTAAAGGATATGAGACACATATTATTCACACTAATATTTTTGGTACTGTGTACCTAGACCCACTTCAAAATAAAAATAAGTAATGAAAGGAAGCCTCTAAAAAATTATTATAGGGATTTTTCCCTTATAATGTGTCTAAGGCCATATATTATGTTTACCACACTATTTATGGAAATCTAAGTGAACTCTTCATAAATGACATGCATGATAAAGAGATTTGTGGAGGATTTGTAGAATAATGTTTATAAAAGTGTATCTAGGAACATCAAGAGGTATGGTGAATTATGTGAACCCATTGAGGAGGATCTAAGGCCAATTCAACAAAGAAGGGATCATAATTAAGATAATAAAGGAAAACATGAAGCTTAAATCCATGAAAAAAACTACTTAGTGGAGGAATATATTTATCAAATACAAATAAAATTTTACTATTGGAATACTTTGAGGAGGAGAAGACATTGATGTGTAATAGTTCTGGGAGATGAGAAAAAAACATCATGTCACTAAATAAGGGAACATGTAATTCATAACATATAGGATAACATGGAGCTAAATGTCATGGAAAATCCTACCAAATGGAGGAGGATCCTGAGATAATACATGTAAGAAATAATAAAAAATATTTATTCCTTATGTAGAAAGGACAATAATAAAGGAAGGAGAGTGAGGGTGTGGACCCATCTAGCCAATGGAGAGATAGGGAAGAACATGAAAGATTTTCTTTCCACTAGAGAACTAGAAAGTACATCGAATGAAAAGAAAATAAGGAATTCAATTGATCAAAATATAATTCTAGGATGGAATATAAATAATAGTGATAGTTTGTAACATTGTAGGTGTCTAGATCATCTTGTAACCTTGAGTTACCACGTAATGAACTATTATATAAATAAATATATCATTAATTCTATGATTGTGTATTATTAATATATATGTGTTAAACATTATTATTAGTGTTGTGAATTTATTTTTTTATGGTAACAAAAACTATCTAAATTATATTTAAACAATAATAAGATAAATGTACAACAACCCGATATTTTTAATTTAACACAGATATATTAAAACTTATATAAATAGCTAAAAACTTAAAAAATAACTAAATCATGAAAGCATAATGAATCCCATAATAGTGCTATGACAAACATAGGTACTTGGTTAAGATAAATATTTCCTAAAGGATATTATTAGGAATTTATTTATCCAATTAATATGTATATTGGGGTGTGTTAGCATTCTTAGCACTCATATAGTTCAGTATATACACTCCCTTTATGGTCTTCATAATATGACCATTTGTCAACTTTTAGCCTTAACTGAATGCTTGAACCTAACATAAAACAATTTTCACCTCAACCATTCAAAGTAGCTAACCTCTAAAGTAAGAGTAATAGACAAAAAAGATAATATCACATAAATATAATGTATAAAGGTTTGAATCCACAATATAGTAATCATCATACTAATTTTACTCTTTCAATGATTTAAATAATTTTATGAGTATCAAGACTTAAGCTTCATAATTATTTCTAAAAGTAATACAATGTAATTTATTATAAACACTCCCATATTATAATCAATCATAAAGTTATACTTTATTTATAACCTTTAGTGCTACCCATTCATTTCATTTAAGCATGAAACTTATTTAGGGTTAATTACACCTAGCTTTACTCTTTATACATACATACTTATATCACATAGTTGGAAGGATAACATTAAAATACATTAACATTTTATCACCCAAGAATTAATAATGGATTATAATTTTCACTAATTATGTATATCACCACACAAGTGGTTATCATGTCACTATACATATTATTCCTAAATTCACTATAACAATTTCAACTATATTGAAATTAGATCATCTTGTAGGTTTAATATAGCAAACATTCACTATAATTTCCACCCACTTATTATATGGTCTTCTTTCATACCTATTAAACACAAGGCATTCACCAAAAGTACAAAGAAAAACAAAAAATAAAATAAAAATGTTTCAACAACCATGCTTAACATTTTCATGAGAATAACTTTTGAATTTATCAAACAAAATTATTTTGTAGCATCTCAAATTTTTATTCTTAAACATTAGATCACATATTCCATGACTAATTTATTATCCTTATTTTAACCCAAATTAGTAAATATTGGTAAAATACAAATTCACTTTTCAATGAATTCCATTAACCAATTGCTCCATTGCTCAACATTTAATTATAAATGAAATATCATCCATAAATAAAACTTTCCAAATCAAACATCTTTCGAATTGATTTAATTCTAAAGATAGTTTGGTTAAATTAAAGAAAAGAATGTCAAATTTAATGAATTTATTAATATATAATTCCATGTATACAATTTCCTATTGATATACATAAATCATAGAATCTAAGTAAATAAGTACATCCATATATAACAGTAATGAAATACCAACTTGGTAAAAAGATTTAACAACTTATATCAAAACCAAACTAGAATCATTCCAATTTAAAAATCTCAACAATATTCACTTTATAATAATAAAGATTTTCAAAATTTATCATAATTGACAAGTCCTTTATAAATCATTATAACTAAATTTAATGAAGAAAACTTCACTCATCCCATAATTTATTTACTTTCTAAGTGGAAGTAAGAAATGAACTATTCACTTAAACCTCAACACAAAGTATAATTCATTTTAAATTCATCACTTAATCAATTTAGATAGTGATCACAACCATAATATTATGATTTTACAAACAAGTAATTTTTTAGATTCTATTCCATGATAATTATTATGCTACACTAAAAAATATATATATTGATGAGTATTATATAAGTCAACTTACAACATCATTTCATAAAAGAATGTTTCAATTCATTACTTAAATAATAACAACTTAGAATTAACAATTACTATGTTTCAATAAACATTACATAACTAGTTTAACTAAAAAATTCATAAGGCTAATAACCAAATATTCATTTTCTATAAGAAAAAACATGGTATTTTACAGACTATAATAATTTACATTACAACCCAACCATACTTTTTCAAAATAATATCAACATAATAAGAATGCAAGTTCAATGAAATTTCCAAAGAAAATTGAGAACGTCCCCATAGAGAAGAAGCAAAAGACCACCATTCCATCCCAATGAGGCTTCCATTAGTGGACCTATACTACCCCATACATCAATTAGATGTTAATGTAGGTAGCAGGGATAGGTGGAAGAACATCAAGTTAACCAAGAATTTTGAGCTTAAAAGGACAATAATCAATCCACCATATTTAAGAGAGAATAAAAAAACATAAAAGGAATCTTAATCAATAAATTAAATAATAATGCCATTGAATAAAAGTGTAACTATGATTTGATTTCATGCCATAGTTCATCTTAGGAACTAAATTTGATTGGTCTTCATGGATCAATAATTACTTATTGAATCCATCAACCCCAATCTACTTTTATACTTCATTCAAGTATTGTAGATATCAAATATCATAAAAGACAACCATACCTACATATTTATCCAAATGTCTTACAAAGAAAATGATGCTAAAATGGAGTTATAAAACCTAGACCTTATTTAACATATGTGCTGGAAATGAAGATAAAATAAAAAAATGCACATAATAATCACCATTTCCTAGAATGAAAAAATCCATTACCACATAAACTAAATATCAGTCTCATAATAAATAAAATTTATATTTACTTTAATGTTTAACACTTAGCTAAATACCTCAATTTCAATTATTTCACATGCAAAAATAATATATTTAAAACAACATAACCGAATATGAAACTAAAATTCAAGATAAAAAATAGTGTTCAATAAAATTCTAAGGACACTAGAGGGAATGAACAAGTATAAATCACAACCAAAATGAGCCCATCCATACAAAGAATCATAAAGATTCAAAGTAAAAAAAAATAACATATTTTTTTATAAAATCCCAATCATGAAATTTGTGTGCTTGAACAAAAATATTTATGTACATATATAAAGGAAAACAATAGAGTTTCCAAATAAAATTATGGTCTAGGGTTTTACCCAAAAATATGTTCCAACAAGCTAAAAATCTAAAAACATCAAAAATTTACATAATCAAATTAGAAATTCTAAAAATATATTTTATACACTGAAAATCACCAAAACAAAATGCATGCATATAATTGTTTTTATTTATTATTAAATGTTTTGCACAAACCCAACATAGTCGATATTATCCCATAAAACAAAACACAACCAAACAATTTCCAGTGAAAAACCCAAAATGAAAATAGCACAAAAAACAAATAAATTCCCATGTAGCCATGCTTGAATATGACCATATTTTTCAATGTGGGGTCAATGGTAAATGCCACGGCTTCCCATTGTACCCACCATGTAATGGTCACATAAATAAAACTAGATAGAATAATAATATTAAATAACAACACCACTTAATTGATACATAATTGAAAATGTAGTTATTCATGACCTTCCTATCTGTCACCCAACTGAGCTCTTCCCACTCTTTCTGGGATTTCAAAATGAAGACCACTAATACCTCCATTTCTACCATCAAAGTTTACAAGTGTGGCTGACAAACAAAACTATTTTTCTCCACAACTACACTACTCCCCAAGAAAAATGAAACTAATTCATTTCCTATAACTGCATAGACTACCCAACTCTCACAGCCTCCTGAATTCCATCAAAATTTGATACCATGGCACTAGGGTTTGGTTTTACTAATATTAAGAAAACACATAATGACTAAAACTAAGTCCAAAGTCCACTATAATCTCGATGACATCAAATATTGGGTCATTATGACCTAATTTTTAACTAAGGTAAAAATTCCAAATGGTAACATCAACTAAATAAAGCCTCATGACCTAGTCATGATACCCAAATAAAGTCAAACTCCTAGTCATAATAACCATCATGACTTAGATGAAAAATAAACATGCCCAAAAATAAGGTCATATAGAAAGCTCATGTATAAAATAACTTTGATTGAAATTTAAATAAGCACTGAATCTAAAAGATAAGCAAATAATAAAACAAGATTAAACTAAGTCCACAAAAGATAAGAAATAAAATACATAAAAAGATCATGAAAATAAAATCTCATGACCATATCAAGTAATATACATGGTCAAATAGCTCATCTTCACCCCACATCCTCTATTGTTGAAGTCCAAAATCAACCTAGCTCATAAAACCTATCTATGCAATCATTGAAGTAGTATATCAACAATATCTACACTAGGTAAAAATATGCTAAAGTAATTCTAAATTGAATTAAATATTAGATATGATAGATTTAGAATGAACTGAATTTAATAACATTATGACAATATGAAATGTCTAAAATAAATGAAGATCACATCACAACAACTAAGTGATGAATGTCATCACCAAATGTCTGATAATAATAGTGTATGAGTAACCATATCAAATAAACCATAGTTAAAAACTTAATCACACTAAATAGTATCCAGCTAACCAACATGAAAATCCAAGGAAATGAATCATAAAATAGGTTGACATATTCCCCCTCTTAAAGAGGAGACATCTCAGTGACTAAAGTAGACAAAAATAATGTTGCATAAAAATATGTTCATATTTTCAAGTAGAATTTATTTCACTCAATAGATCCCATTGGAACAAAATTTGTGAAATATTTCTATTATATAATCTAACAATGTGACAGTCTACGATCTTCACCAGTTTCAACTACGTCTATTCTTATTATATAACCGATAGATTTATCCAATCCAAAATATGAGAAGTATCAGGTATAAACCTAAATAAAGCTACATGAAAAACATCATGAATCCTAAATATAGGAGTAAGGGTTAATTGATAGTCAATAGGTTTGATTATTTCTAGAATGTCAAAAGGTCCAACAAAATGAGGATCCAATTACATATTTTCCAAACATGATAGAATTTCCATGCGGTCTAAAATTCATAAATACTTTCTCTCCAACATTAAACTCATGAAGAGTTATATTTAAATCAATGTAACTCTTTTTCATATCTAAATCAATATTTAGATTTTGACATATCAATGCCACTTGCTTATCATAATCCTATAAAATATCAGTTCCAATAATGGCTCTATTTTCTAGAGTATCCAGACCAAGAGGAGTTTTGTATTTACTCCCATACAAAACTTAAAATGGAGCCATTTTAATCAAAGAATGATAAGTGTTGTTATATGAAAACTCTACTAAATATAATAAATATTCCTACTTCCTTTGCTAATTTATTACATATATTATTAACATAGCCTCAAACCCTCTATTCAGTCTCTTTTTTTGACCATCTATTTTTGGGTGGTACAAGGAAATTAAATTTCATTAAGTGTGAAAGGATGCAGTTAAAGTTCACTAGAAACTTGAAGGAAATAATTTATCGCTATCATAGATAATAACTTCTAGCATGCCATGCAATTAAGACAATTATTTCACAAATCATTCCACAAATACAAATTAATCACCTATTAAGTTGTATGTAACAAAGTGGCCAATTTTTGTGAATTTATCAATCACCATTAAATTAGTGTCATATTTATTGCATGAATTTGAAAAACAAACAATGAAATTAAGTGAAAGAACATCCCAATTACTTTTGCAATTGAATAAGGGTATAAAAAACCTCCTAGATGATAATGTTCATTTTTTACCTACTGACACTCTAAGAATTTAGCCACAAATTCAAAAACATCATGCCTTAATCTAGGCAAAAATTAGTGCTTTTTCAACTCATGCATCTTCTTTGTGACACCTAGATGAGAAAAATTAGGTGTTGTATGCACTTTTTTTAACAAAATATTATGCAAGTCACTAGACTTAGGTACATATATTTGGTTCTTATGCCTTAATAAGACATAATTTTCAATATAATAATCAATAAATTTATTTGGTACAGGCTCATCAACCAATCCTACACTTATTTCATGGTAGGAATCATCAATACTTTGCTACTCTAAAATAATAGTTTTGAAATTACCTTGTAAAATAAACAAGGTAACAAGATACATGAAGTGATTGAGAACATCAATAACATGATTCTCCTTAAATTTCACATAATTGATATCCATATCAAAATTGCTCATAAATTCCATATGATTGATACCTATGCGCAGTATCCATCTAGTAGTTCACATAGAATGGGCACCCACCAACTATTTGAACAAAAGAGGTTTTATTATTTTTAATGTGAATTTTTTACATGTATTACGTAAATTAGTGCCAATCTATTTATAGTAGGCCCAATCTAATAATTTTACAAGGTTGGGTTCATTTTAAATGTAAAGCTTAGGTATATTAATAAATAAATTTAACAACACATGTGAACCATTGCAATCATAGTAAAAATAAGTGTGAATGTATCTATAGTTAGCAAATTCCCACTCTCAATGTTAATCATTTCATGTATTATGTATATATGTGTCAATATTTCAATATGATGATTGACACCCATTTGCACTATGAATGCAATGGTCCACAATTAGAGTGAGTGACTACCCACTATAAAAATATTAAAACTTATTTGTACTATGCTTGCAATGGTACACATACATTGTTGAATTTACTTTTTGGTAAAACTAATATTCATAATTTTAACATGAATCCAACCACTGAAGTTATTAGAATGGAACCTATATAAACATATTGACACTTATTTTCACTATGACTTCTATGCATCCATTGAGTTCACATGTATTTTTAGATTAATTTTTTGTAGACATATACTTCATATTCAATATGAATCCAACCTATGAAAGTAGTTATAGAGAGTGACCTCTATAATATCCCAAAATGTGATATTTTAAAATTTATTAAAATTTCCTTGCAAATACTAAATATAATGAAAATACTAAATAGCACATGCAATATTAAATATTTAAACTCAACTATATTATTTTTTTAATATTGAATACTACGTATTTAAATTATAAATGCTAATATATAGAAACAAACATTTACATATATGAATCATAATCACAATCTATGCATGGGATTGACCTACTAAACCAAAGGGGTTTCATTCTATGATCCAAGAAATCAATGGGATATTGTCTAATGATCTCAATCTTCAATGGGTTTTCATCTATATAAGAGGCATTAATAATGAACATCAATTCAAACCTTACAAAAGGGGATTTCATAATATATCCAATCATGCATGATAAAGGGGTATAACTTCATACATATAAAATTTACAATGGAGGAAGAGAAATGGAAGAATAAAGGAGTGAGAGAAAATGGGGCATATTATTTCACATAGAGGGATAAAATGCCAAGAGTGAAAAGATTGTCACCATGTGCAAGAGTCAAAATCTAATCTTCTCTTTTCAACACAATCATCTCCTTCTCTCATGCTTCCATAATGGTACCTCTTTTACGCATGTGGAAGGGGAATAAATGATAGGAACCTTGCATCATTCACCCATGTTCCCACATGCATCCAAGAATGTTACCAACAACCTTTTGAATTCTCTACACACTCCTCATCATGATTCAAATAACAAATGTTCCATACTCCTTCCTTTTGGCTTTTCCACCAAGGAACAACATCAAGTGGTCATAAAAGCAATTAGATTTACCTCTTTAGTGGAGTGGTACACCCCAGTCCATGTACATGCTCTTGACCCATTTGGGATCCCACATGGCCTATGCTACCTCACCCATAAACCACCACACTTGATACATCATCAACTGCATCACCTACCACATCATCATGAATAGTGACCTATGAATAGTGCCAATAAATATTAACTGGTGTATAGTACCAATGAATAGTAATGTGTGAAAAGTGTTTTGACATACAATTAATCCATTACAATACCCAACTTATTATACATAAATTAAATAGGATAATGGTCTTATTCAATTATCTCATAGGGAAAAAGGGGACATTAGAAATCCTCCCTTCCCAAATATTTCTTATCCCTAATCAATCTAGTCAACTGCATGGATCCAAATACCTAGATCCCAAACCAGTTATGGGAAGTGGCAATTCCCAATCCTTGAACCTCTTTTAGATATGGTTGCTCCACCATGCAACCATTATGATACTATAATGTTTTTAAGGGTTAAAATACTTACATCAAGGGATGCCATAGTAATCATTCTCTCCATCCTAATTACAACTTTCCTATTTACACCACATGCCTAGGCTAAAAATAATCTCAGATTCTGTAACTCATGTTTGTTATGTGCCATGATCATTTCACCTTACTTAGTCATGTGAAATATATGCACTCCTTGACTCCTAAGAGTCTCTTTATCAACACTCATGGCATATTTATTCTCCAACATACCTTGGATTTTAGCTTCATCATAAGGATGATTTTGTACAACTATTTCCTTATGTGCACTTGCATTCCAACCTCCATGTCTAATGTTGGCAACTCTACTTGGTTTTTTTCTTCATTCATTATAAAATCTTTATTATGTGGCTGGGAATCAATCATTGGAATATTGATGGGTTATCCTTGAATATCAACATCTTCTTCAGCTTCCTCTAGGATGGTTATTTCCTTCACACTTACCTGTAAATCATTTACTTCTTTCTTTTGAACTAGCACCTTAAAGAGTTTCTCTTATCATTAGGAAATTTCAATGAGTCTTTACATTATGCTAATCATATTCAAGTTACTCATCTTGAAGATATGTAAAAGGCTAGTTACCAAATAGGCTAGCATGATACATAGCTCTAATACAACTATAATATCCCCAAATGGGATATTTTAGAATTTACTAAAATTTCCTTGCAAATACTGAATATAATGGAAATGCTAAATAACACATGCAATATTGAATACTAAAACTCAAATATATTATTATTTCAATACTAAATACTACATATCATAGTTACAAATGTTGATAAAATGAATGCACCATACTCCTTCCTTTTGTCTTTTCCACCAAATAACAACATCAAGTGGTCAACAAAGTAATTATATTTGCCTTTTTATGGATTGGTATGCCCAAATCCATTCCCATGATCTTAACCCATGTGGATCCCCCATGGCCCATGCCACATCACCCATAAAAAACCTCACCTTATACATCATCAACTACACCACTTATCACATCACCATGAATAATGACCCATGAATAGTGTAAGTGAATAGTGTTATGACACATAATTAATCTCTTACAACACCGAACTTATCCTATGGGAATTAAATAGACTAGTTATCTTCTTTAATTATCTCATAGGGAAAAAGGGGATATTATAACCTCCCACTCTAAATGTGTACCATTTTAGGTATAGTGCAAATATGTGTCAATCATATCAGATGATCAATGTAAATGTTTAGATGATTCACACATACAAAATGAATCCACCATGTTTTTTTAGTAGACCTAAGCCTCAAAATTAAAATTAATCAACCTATGAATTATGTTAGAGTGGGTAGAAACCACCCACTCTAAATGTTTACCATTTTAGGCATAGTGCAAATATGTTTCAAGGATGATTTAACCATGTTTATCCATCAACCATTATCATTGATATTTATTTACACTAAGCATACAATGATTCACATGTATTATAAAATTAATCATTTTTATATATAAGCTTCACATTCAAAAAAATTCCATTTTAGGTATATTAGAAAAAGTGTTAATGGTCCATAAAACTTATTTGAACTATGAATGTACTAATGGTTCACATTTAGAGTGGTATTCTTTTTTAATGTGAATTTTAGATGTACCAAAAATAAGTTTAAAAATAATTGTGAGCCATTATGGTCATTTTAAAAGTACATGTCAATATATTTAAAGTAGATACATATTTGCATTATCAATCATCCACTATAATTAACATATATGTACGTTATCCTTGTAATTGTTCACAAATAGATTGGGTGGCCTCCCAGTCTAAGAACATTCCTAGGTCAATTCATTTTGAATGTGATTTTTAAATCTATTAAAAAAATAGGTTGTATTATTTTTTACTATGAATCTTAGTTCTACCAATAATTAATTTAATAATACATTTGAACATGTTGGATTCATTAAAATTATAATGCAAATAATTGTCAATATTTTTATAGTGGGCACACTCTAAGAATTTTGATCTGTTAGATTCACTGTAAATACAAAGCTTCGATGAGACAAAATTAAGGTTTAACATAGCATGTGAAC